>WAAB01015997.1:0-13686 GCA_013389865.1 Piaya cayana
TGGTGATTCTATGATAATAATATCCAGAGCACAGGTAACGCAATCTGCTCAAAAACCAGACAAGGAAACAAAGCCACTGGAGAGACGATGGCCACTGCCAGAGCGCCCAGTGACTGCTGGAACGCTGAGACAGAACCAAAAAGCAGTGCTTAAACTTGCTGAAAAAATTCTATGTGCGAGCTCTTATGAAGGGACGCAGCAACTACTGCCACACCAACCCCACTGTGCAGCGACTGCCTTCACCCTGACCCAGGGCGACAACAAACATGCCCGAGCATCACATTACTCAAGCACCGTGACTGTTGTTACCGTCGCTTACCTTTCCAAACACGCAAACAGTCCAGCTTTTCCACCCACAGCACAGAGAACTTTGGGAGCACAGCGAGGCCGCGTCATCAGCATGGTCTGGTGGGACAGTCTGTGCTCAGGCATGAAGTGGTACTTGAGGGCCTCGTTCAGCAGGTGCTTACAGGTGTGGTCGTCACGAATGAGGTGGTTCGCTTCGTACAGCCTCGTCAGGAACTTCACGCTCAGCAGCGGCAGCCGAACGCAGTGCAGCAGCTGAGCCAGGTACTTCTGCCGCTCCTGCACGTCGTATTTGATCCAGGATTCCAGCGCGTAGAACACTGTCTCCTCTGTCACAACGTTCAAGCAGTCATTGGAAACGATTTCATCCAATTCAGAGTGCGTCAGCTCAAAGAACTCTTCCGTCTGACAAACGTCCTCAAAGTTCTGGCAGATGTACTTGTTGGCAGCCAAGTAGAGGTCGTGGCAGCCGTAGGTCTCTGCAAAGCGAGAGATCCCGATACAGTTGCCAGGTTCGAGCTGGCTTTCCAGAAACGCACAACATTCCTTCACCACCAGCTTGATCTGGAGGAGATTGGCGGCCGGGAGCAGCGACTCAACGGTGTCTTGCGAGATGAGCACCGTTCCCGTGTAAGCGTACTCCACGATGGCCTGCAGGGCTGCCTCCGCGATGCACTGGAACTCCACCTCCGAGTTCTCCTTCTCCGAAAGGTTCCCGGTGAACATGGCTTGGAAGTAGGGACTGATGCTGGCGAGCACCACTTTGTGGGCGTGGATCTTGACATCGCCGACTCGAAGGATGATGTCGCAGAGCTCGTGGTGCTGGCGCAGGAGGTTCAGGCCTTGGAGGAGCTGCTCGGAATGCAGGTGGGTTAGGTTGGCGAGCATGTAGGCTGGAGACGACTGGTCCATCTGTGACAAACAGCATTTGTAACGCGTTACTCACAGCTGCATCTCAACAGCTCCGTTACTCACATTAGATGTGCCACACACAACGTTTAAAACACATTTTCCCATTTCTGCTTTTATCTTAATTAGAGTTTATTACTTTCAATTTACTTTTTCACTCCTTAGACACTTGGTTTTTTTATGCGAGTTAAACTCAGGACAACTAAATGTTTATTAATAGCGCCTGCTATATTCATCTTTGACTTAAAAAAACCCCCAATCACCACATCTTTTTTTCCTTGTTCTGGAGTAAGATCAGTATTACTGAAGCATCGAATACACAAACACAGAATCACTAAGGTTCAAAAAGACCTCTCAGCTCACCCAGTCCAACCATCAGCCTATTCCCACCATGCCGACTAAACCACGTCCCCAAGTGCCACTTCTACATGCTCTTCAAACCCCTCCAGGGATGGAGACTTCACCACTGCCCTGGCAGCCTCTGTCACGGCAGAAGCGCTTCCTAGTATCTGATCTAAACCTCCTGTGGTGCAACTTGAGGCCATTTCCTCTTGTCCTGAACAGTGACCAAAATGAAAATAAATCAAGAGAAATAAAGACTAACAGCTTATTTGAGGCAAAGTTTTAGACATTTCTAACCTATTTTCCGCTATTCACCTCACAGTGCGCTGCTTCGCTCCCCTCCGCCCAAGGTTGCAGTCAGAGCCTCACCAGCTGGCAGAGATCAGCTCTCCATTCCCCTCTCCTCACTCGGAACAGAGGAGTGTCTGTCTCCACACAGACCCGCAGGGGCCCAGGGCTGCAGAAACAGGGTGTCGTGCTCTGAGTGGGCTGGGGAGCACAGGAGAAGGGGGAGATCCTTCTGCCACTGAGTGGCTTGTACTGTGAGAGAAATTCCTTAGCGGAGATGCCCTGGNATCTCAGGAAATGTTTTGCTGTGAGGGTGTGGAGGCCCTGGCCCAGGTTGCCCAGAGCAGTGGTGGCTGCCCCATCCCTGGAGATATTCAAAACCAGGCTGGATGGAGCTTGGAGCTCCTAATGCAGTGGGAGGTGTCCCAGCCCATGGCAGCGGGGTGGAATTAAATGATCTCTAAGGTCCCTTTCAACTCAAACCCTTCTGTGATACTATGAAGGGTCCTCCTTCCTGCCCACAGCTCCGTGGAACCCCAAACACTCTTCGAAAGAGCTGTAGTTTGCATCCTAACACCCACAGGCACTGGGATACCCACTCCAGTTCCAGCATCATTACAATCCAAGCGGTGCTGCCCACCCCTGCATGCCAGAGCAGCTGTTCTGCAGCTCTTTATTCAGAGCTATTATGCCATGAGAGGGCGGAAGGTACAAACGTGTCAGGATCCCGACCACGAGAAAACGCAGCTATTGTTCCGTAGAGAACACAGCAGCCCCCCCACCTCTGAACTGAAAAGGTGGTTTCGTTTTGATTTGCTAAATGACTACGGAGACATCAAGATTTCACTGCTTTTTATTTCGCTATTACGAAGTTCATCGCTTTTACAGCTCCTTAACTGACATCCAATTTGCAGTAAGCCCACTCAGGACTTAATCTGGAAGAATAAAATCAGTTGCCAACAATTAAATACGGAAGATAATAGCGCTGACAGAGAAGTGAAGGCTCACAGCCAGGGAAAGAACATCTCTTAACAATTAAAAGAGAAGTACGCTCACACCTCTCTCACTACAACTCTATATTAGGAAAAGCTACCTGAAAGTAAGCATCTCAGGCATATGTGCAAAAAGGAAGGTTCCATATAACAAGATTATCACTCCCAAGTAACAAGGGATAGGATGAGGGGAAACGGTCTCAGGCTGTGTCAGGGGAGGCTTAGACTGAATAATGGGAAAAGTTTCTTGACTGACAGAGCAGCTGCCCAGGGAGGTGACAGAGTCTCCATCCTTGGAGGGATTCAAAAGCAGTGTGGAAGTGGCACTGGGGGACAAGATTTAGCAGGCAAGGTGGGGTTAGGCTGTCGGTTGGAGCAGATGAGCTTAGAGGGCTTTTCCGACCTTAATTATCCTAGGATTTTATTTTTGCAGCACAAATTATAAGGGAAAAAAACCCCCAAACAACCAAAAACCAAAAAGAGCTGTTTGACAGCTAAAACACTTTCTCTTCTTTCTAAGTTTGTGCTGAGTTCATAACTTGAACGTACGCTTACATGGAAATCATAAACCACAAGGTAAGAACTCACGGAAGTGAAAAGGAACAGTTGCATTTGGGACACAAAACCTGTCAAGACAGTGATAAATAACCATATTTGGGTTATTCTGTAGAAAGAAAGCCTCCTGCACCAGCTCAGCAGAGGTGCCGGCTGTTATACCTCACAGACCTCTGCAAGGCACCACTTGCCCACCCCTCCGCTCACACAAAAGACTGAACAGCTGCCTGAGGTCCTGGGCATTCAGACCCTTCCATAGCCTGGGGGTAACCTAGAGAGCAGAAGAGCAGCTACGGGCAAGAGAAAAGTCGACTAGGACTGTGAACATCTCAGCTTGCTGACTGCACAAGTCCTCTGCTGACAACAGCAGCTGGCATCAAAGCCCAAAGACACAGGCCTTTCCACACAGGAGATCCACGGGAAGGGCTCCAAGCACTTTTCCACCTCACAGCTGGGTGGTTCCTCACTGACACTGCCAAACGGCCAAGGCCAACAGGCAACTTCACGGAATGGTTTGGGTTGGAAGGGACCTCAAAGCCCATCCAGTTCCAGCCCCTGTCACGGGCAGCGACACCTCCTGCTAGGTCTGGTTGCTCCAAGCCCCGTCCAAGCTGGCCTTGAACCCCTCCAGGGATGGGGCAGCCACCACTGCTCTGGGCCAGGGCCGCCCCCCACCCACTTGCACCACCGGCGCCTGCCCTCCGTGCTGAGCTGACCTCGCCTCACGACACAACCCGAACCCGCCTCCACCGCACCAGAAGCCACACAAGAAAAATCCTAACAGTGCAAACGGTGCGACCGGAGGACCAAGGGCGCTCCCCGCCACGGCGACTGGGCCCTGTACTCGAGCACCCGGCAGGGGCACCGAGGCCTGCTCACTGCGCCCGCGCAGGGGCACCGGCAGCAGGTTCTGCTCACCAGAAGGCCCCGCCGGCGCCGCCGGGCCGGTGCAGCCGCGCCAGTGCCGCTCCTCCAGTTTTCCCGTTGCCTGCGAGCAGCGGCCGCCCCCGCTGGGCCCGAGGGCGGACGGCAGCGGGGCCTCAGCGCTCACCTGCGGGCGGGAGGCGCGGCGAAGGCCCGACCCGCGCTCANACAGGCAACTTCACGGAATGGTTTGGGTTGGAAGGGACCTCAAAGCCCATCCAGTTCCAGCCCCTGTCACGGGCAGCGACACCTCCTGCTAGGTCTGGTTGCTCCAAGCCCCGTCCAAGCTGGCCTTGAACACCTCCAGGGATGGGGCAGCCACCACTGCTCTGGGCCAGGGCCGCCCCCCACCCACTTGCACCACCGGCGCCTGCCCTCCGTGCTGAGCTGACCTCGCCTCACGACACAACCCGAACCCGCCTCCACCGCACCAGAAGCCACACAAGAAAAATCCTAACAGTGCAAACGGTGCGACCGGAGGACCAAGGGCGCTCCCCGCCACGGCGACTGGGCCCTGTACTCGAGCACCCGGCAGGGGCACCGAGGCCTGCTCACTGCGCCCGCGCAGGGGCACCGGCAGCAGGTTCTGCTCACCAGAAGGCCCCGCCGGCGCCGCCGGGCCGGTGCAGCCGCGCCAGTGCCGCTCCTCCAGTTTTCCCGTTGCCTGCGAGCAGCGGCCGCCCCCGCTGGGCCCGAGGGCGGACGGCAGCGGGGCCTCAGCGCTCACCTGCGGGCGGGAGGCGCGGCGAAGGCCCGACCCGCGCTCAGCGCCGCCTTCACAGCTGCCGCCTCTCGTTCCCCTCCGCCGGAACCGCCGCGCGCCACTTCCGGTCTGCGGCGCGCAGCGAGCCCCGCCCCCCTACCGTTGCGCATGCGCGCCGTGGGCTCGCGCCTCGCGTTGCCCACACACCCGGGTGGGAGCCGGAGACCGCCCCCGCTTCCCAGGAAATACGCATGCGCAGAAAAGGCTGTCGCCTCCACTGACCCCTGGTGGGTGCATGCGCACAGCGCGCTCGCACCCCATCGCCTCTGATATGCGCATGCGCGCGGCTTGCTCCCGCCTTCTCCCTTCCGATTGGCTGCCGCGCGCCGCGCCCTCGCCGCCGAGCCCCCGCCACCACGTCTCGCGCATGCGCAGATCGCGCACTCACGCCCAACCCGCTCAGGCTCACGCGCAAATCGGCTATGCCTATCTTGCGCACGCGCGTAGCGTGAGCTCGCGGCCACCACGGCTCCCTGCGCATGCGCGGAGCGCGAGCTCGCGGGCGGCCGTCGGCCTTAGCCCATGGCGGCCGCCCTGGCGCTGCCGCCGCCCACCCAGGCGATGCAGCCGCCCCCGGGTCGCGGGCGGGCGCCGACGCTGCCGTGGCGGGGGCTGCGCGGCGGCCTGGCCTGGGAGGAGGAGGAGGACGACGACGACGACGACGAGGAGGAAGAGGACGACGACGATGAGGATGAGGAGGAGGAGGAAGAAGAGGCTTCGTCCCCCGCGCCGCGGTTCGGTCTGCTGCCGCCCGGGCTGCTCTCCCGCCTGCGCGACCCCGACTACCGGTGCCGCGCGGGCGCCGTGGAAGAGCTGAAGCGGGCGGTGGGAGACGCCAGCCCGGGCGCCGTGCGCTCGCTGCCCGCGCCGAGCCTGCGGGGGCTGCTGNCCCGCGCCCGCGCCCTGCTGGGCCCGCTGGTGGCAGCCGCCGCGCCGGCCTTGGCCGACGGGAAGGCGGCCGTGAGGCGGGAGGGCAGGCGGCTGCTGCTGCCGGTGATGGAGGCGGCCGGGCCGCGGCGGGTGCTGCCGCTGCTCCTGCGGCCCGAGCTCCTGCGGCACGGCGGCTCCCGGCTCCGCGAGGAGGTGGTTAACCTCTGCATCGTGGCCCTGCTCACCTACCCGGCCCGGGAGCTCGACCTGGCCGAGCTCGCCTTCGCCCTGGCACCGGCGCTGGCGGATGGCAAACGCCGCGTCCGGCACGCCGCGATGGAAGCGTTCGCCGTGCTGGGCGCTTCCTTGGAAGACACCAGTCTGCTCCTCGAGGCCGTGGGTACCGTGGAGCAGGAGGAGAAAAAGGAAGGCATCCTGCAGGCCGTGCGAGCCAGGCTGGCCAGAAAGAGCTTGCCGAAGCTGGCGGGTGAAGGGGTGGTGGAGTACGCTGTGCCCCTGCCCTCAGGTCACAGCGGGGGCCCCTGCGTAGCGCCCGGAGCGGACACGGACTGGCTGTGGATGGGCAGCAGGACTCGCAGCGCCCACGGCTCCTGCGGCTGTCACGTGAGGGACAGCGCTCTGCAAAGCTCTGGCTCACACGGCACCTGTGCCAACGGAGGAATGAGTCCCAGAAGAGTCCTCAGTGCATATAAAGGGAAAAACAAACTGCCGTGGGAAAGCGAGCGTGCCGGAGACAGGGAAGGCTCTTTGGGAGTCAAGATGCCTTTGCTGAATGCTACGGAGCAGGTTTGTGCTTGTAGCATACTGAGTTTATTTACTCTTAGGGGTGAGATGAGGCTCTGAGCAATCTGATTGAGTTGAAAACATCCGTGCTTCTACAGGGCAGTTGGACTGAATGAGCTTTAAAGGTCTCTTCCCACCCAAGCCGAAGATTTCGTGCCCTAAAGCCAGATTTGTGGCTTGTCCAAGGTTTATTAATCATCAGGTGTTCCCAAAGTGTGGTTAATTCTGCTGGTGTTTTGTGTGCAAGGATTTCTGTGCAGGCATGGATCTGGGAAGGCAAAGCTGAAAACTTCTTTTTAGCTTTGACACTGGTGAGGAACTGGACAAGGAGGAGGCTGAGAGGAGACCTCATTGCTCTCTACAACTACCTGAGAGGAGGTTGTGGAGGGAAGGGATCTGGGCTCTTCTCCCAAGTGACAGGGGACAGGACGAGAGGGAATGGCCTCAAGCTCTGCCAGGGGGGGTTTAGGCTGGAGATTAGGAGGAAGTTTTTCACGGAAAGGGTCATTAGGCATTGGAATAGGCTGCGCAGGGAGGTGGTTGATTCACCTTCCCTGGAGGGGTTTAAGGCATGGGTAGACGAGGTGCTGAGGGACATGGTTTAGTGTTTGGTGGGAATGGTTGGACTCAATGATCCGATGGGTCTCTTCCAACCTGGTGATTCTATGATTCTAAGGTGTCACATAGAAAGACTTTGGGTTTTAGAGTCAGGTAGGTTTTTCTTGCATCCAGCCCCAGGGACAGGTTGCTGCCAGCAGCTGACTGGAGCCTAGGGAATGAGTACAGGAACGGGGAAGCTGCTTCCGTGCTTGTTTGTTTGTGTTTGAGAGCACCTGGCTGGTTGCTGACATTGCTCCAGAGTGTTTCTGAGCTCTTTGAAGTACACGTACCTGCCATGACTCCGGAGGGTTGTCCTGTGTCCACAAGGCTCTGGTTCCTTGGTCTGATCTGGCTGGGAAACAGGTGGGTCAGACTGACACGGCAGAGGGTTGGTGTTACTGCTCCCTGACTGGGTGGGCTCTGTAGAGGGAAGGGGCCTTGGAAACGTTATTTAGGTTCCTGTGGCTTTGTTCTTGGATGTTTCTTTGAGCTTCTCACTACAAGAAAGACATGAAGGCACTCGAGTGCGTGCAGTGAAGGGGAACGCAGCCGGTGAAGGGGCTGGAGAACAAGGGTTATGACAGGCGGCTGAGGAGCCTGGGGCTGTTTAGCCAGGGGAAAAGGAGGCTGAGGGGAAACCTCATCACTGTCTGCTGCTCCCTGAAAGGAGGTTGTGATGAGGTGGGTTTTGGTGTCTTCTCCCAAGCAACAAGCAATGGGATGAGAGAAAATGGCCTTAAGTTGCAGCAGGGTGGGTTCAGATTGGACATCAGGAAAGATTTCCTCTCAGAAAGGATCCTCTGGTCCTGGCAGAGGCTGCCTAGGGAGGTGGTAGAGTACCTGGAGGGATTTAAAAGACAGGTAGACGAGGTACTGGGGGATCAAGTTTAGTAGTGGGCAGGGATGGATGAACTTGATCTCAAAGGTGTTTTCCAACCAAACGATTAGATGATTCCATGCTGCTTGTGTGGTCGGGACCCGGGTGTGTATCTGTGCACACTGAAATTTCTGTTTTGGGGTTCTTTTTGTTGATTTTTAACTGGACGGGTTTAATTTATCATAACTCGGTCTCCAGTGAGCGGGCTGAAGCGAGCAGATCCCTTTAGAAAACTGCAAGCTGTATGGAACAAACCGCCTCGCTACCACGTTTGCGTAGTCGGAATTTAATTCTTGGTTGCTTAGTAACTTGTTCCTGTGTTGGATGAGGCTGTGAGCAGTGCTACTTTGTAGAGGGCTGGCTCTGCATGAAGTCTCTGAGTTAAAATCAACCTGATTTAACGCTCTTGTGGTGTAAGACCCATGCAGTCATGTATGCACATATGTGCACGCAAGCCGTGTCCTTCGTCGGTGTCACTATTGCTGTTCTTCCGACTCCGAGAGAGAGCTGTGTCACCCTGAGCGGTTGAATCAGGCAGCCAAGTTCGCTTGGGCTGCCTACAAAGCAAACAGGGTCTGGGCAACAAGGTAGGTAGGAAATGCCTCTAGAACGTGATTGTTTTTCTGTTTGAAAAAGCTTTTTTTGGTGTTAACTCATACAGCTGGTGGAAATAACAGTTAATTGCCAGTGTTCCATAGGCGAATCGAGTCGAGTTCTGTGCTGCTGGCTGCGTTGGTGTTTTTTCTGGAGGCTGCGAGCTAGCAGCAAGCCAGCACACGCCCCAGTGCCTGCCTGCTGCCTGGGAGGGTGAAAGGGCCTCCGCCGGGGCAGCATCACGCACAGGAGCTCTGGAAATGGGTCTTGGGTTTGTTTCTAACCTGTTGTACGTGTGGTTGTGTTTAAATTGGGAGAAGTGCCCAAAGTGTTCAGTCCCGGAGACAAAGCAATTGATTTATGGTTTGAGTGATTGCTGAAGCAGCCCTATTGCCAGTGGAGGAGGAGTGTGTGTAGGAGGTGGAGTGAAGAGAGCTGTGTTGGTGATCAGAAACCCAACTCAGCGTGAGATTAGTGCTTTTCAAGGCTTTATTGATGGGTGTCGTATGCTGCAGCCACTGGAGAACACACCTTATGAGGAGCGGCTGAGAGAGCTGGGGGGTCTTTAGCCTGGAGAAGAGGAGGCTGAGGGGAGACCTCATTGCTCTCTCCAACTGCCTGAAAGGAGGTTGTGGAGAGGAGGGAGCTGGGGGCAGGACAAGAGGGAATGGCCTCAAGCTGTGACAGGGTAGGTTCAGGCTGAACATCAGGAAATAATTTTTCATGGAAAGGGTCATTGGGCGCTGGCAGAGGCTGCCCAGGGAGGGGGTTGAGTCACCTTCTCTAGAGGTGTTTAAGGGACGGGTGGATGAGGTGCTGAGGGACATGGGTTAGTGATTGACGGGAATGGTTGGACTTGATGATCCGGTGGGGCTTTTCCAACCTGGTGATTCTGTGATTCTGTGATCCTAGTCATAGTCTGGTCTTGCTGTCATGTCTGTCTCAGTGACCTGTGAACTCTCCGGGGCAGGGGATATCTCCTTTCCTGCCTTTATGATTTCTGGAGTGATATTTGCTGGCTTCTTTTGGTGCTTTTCTGTTACCTCTATGCCGTGAAGGTGCTGTTTTCCCCATGTCGGGTTTGAGGGAGCTGGCCTCTTCTCCCAAATGACAGGGGACAGGACGAGGGGGAATGGCCTCAAGCTCTGCCAGGGGAGATTTAGGCTGGAGATTAGGAGGAAGTTTTTTACGGAAAGGGTCATTGGGCATTGGAATATGCTGCCCAGGGAGGTGGTTGATTCGCCTTCCCTGGGGGTGTTTAAGGCACGAGTAGATGAGGTCCTGAGGGACATGGTTCATTGTTTGGTGGGAATGGTTGGACTCGATGATCCGATGGGTCTCTTCCAGCCTGGTGATTCTGTGATTCTGTGATTCTGTACCAGTGGGTGGGTGGCATTTTCACTTCAGGACACTGGGATGAATAAAGTTGGGCAGTATTCCTGTGCCTCAAGCCGTTCCTTCTTGACTGAAGGGAATTGCCATGAGCTGTGGAGATAAAGCTCTTTTCCTTGAGGCACTTAGCAATTGGTGTGCGGGGGAGAAGAAAAGTTCAGGCTGTGTCCCTTCCTGGCTGCTCTCAGTGACGTATCATGCATCAGATCGGGGCTGTTGGCTTGTTCTTGGGAATGTAAGAAATTAATTAGTAATTCAGACATTCCTTTGACGTGGATTTGCTTACAAATTAACTTTTGGAGGCATTCTGAGGCCTAAAGGATGTGTGGCATTGGCTTAATGTTTAAAGTGGTGCTTCTGCTGGTATTTTGAGGTCATGTTACACGGTGCTGTTCAAGGCCGTGTCTAGACTTTCCTATCAGATAAGATGTGAAGTGAAACCCGTGTAAGTTAATGTGTGCTAAGAACGTAGTGTAGATAAAGCACGCTGCCCTCGGGGTCTTGGCTGTCGGTAAATTGGGTTCTTGCTGGGTTTGTGTTAAACCATGGTTATCTTCAGCCTCGCAAAACCCTTTGTGAGGAGCTCTGGGGTTGGTGATACTGGAACTGCTGCCACCTCAACTTCCAGAGGATAAGAATGTTCTCCCAGTAGGGATGACAGAAGTTGCTGTGGTGGACAGGTGCCACCTCAGCTTCCAGAGGATAAGAATGTTCTCCCAGTAGGGATGACAGAAGTTGCTGTGGTGGACAGGTGAGGCCTGCGGGGCTTTTCTCAGAAAGCTGGTGCCAGAGAGGGCCAGCAACAGCCCAGGAGAAGTGATGTATGTGGCAGGAGCCCTCGGTCACCCCAGGAGTTGCCCTGCCCTGGTGATGCAGCTGGCTTGGGATAACTCAGGCAGATGCTGAGTTTTGATGGGGCTGGCTTGGGATAACCCAGGCAGACATGGAGTTTTGATGCTGATGGCTTGGGATAACTCAGGCAGATGCTGAGTTTTGATGGGGCTGGCTTGGGATAAGCCAGGCAGACGTGGAGTTTTGATGCAGCAGGCTTGGGATAACTCAGGCAGACACAGAGTTTTGCTGGAAGGGAGCCAGCACAGTGACACAGCTCAGCAGCGTTCTGCCTTGGGTTACACTTAGAACGGAGCGCTCCTGAGGGCCACACACACTCCTTAGAGAAACCAATAAATAAAATGTTTGTAACCAGGCTCTTACACTGAGCAGTTTTCCATTTGGAAGCACATCCTTACAGTAGCCTCATAACGGCATCCGAGGATGTTTGCTCTGTTTGCTGGAGATGGGAAATATTGGCAGCACAAGGTGCTGATGAAGTGCATAGCCCATGAATATTCCCTATTTTCCTTCAGTGAGGTCCCACTCACATCTCATCCTGCACTGGCAGAACCAGGCTGCCCGTGTTCACTGCGCTGCCTGTTGATCCGATGGATAAAGTTGCCTGAAGTGGCCAAAGGGAGTGTACTCTGTCTGGACACGCTGTCTGCTCCCGCTTCTTGGGCTTAGCCTCAGGAAGTATAAACCATTCCAGTGTGAACCAAAGCAGATCCTATTTGGAAATACGTCTTCATGTTGTTTTCTTTAGGACTTTACATGAGCTGCTGCCAGCTGTTTGGGTGCTGATGTTAAGTAGTGGAGCTTGGTCTGCTGTGCTCAAACATGTGGTGTTTTCCAGGGGTTTCCTAACTTGTGCTGTGCTTGAGAGATCACCTGAGAGTTTAAGAATATGACAGTAGCAATCCCGTGTTCCTTCTTAACTCTAATCTTCTGTAGCTCCTGTTCGAGCAGATGTCAGAACAAAACTGTTCTCTGTGGTTTGGGGTATAAAATGGCTTTCTAAATGTTGCCTGCAGTGCTTGCTGGCTCCTCTGACCTGCTGAGAGCACAAGGAGCATGCTGGGTGGCACCAAAACAGCTAATGGTGTGCTCAGGAGGTCCTTGCCGATCTTTTGGTAGCTAAACCAAAGTTCTGGGCCCCTCAGCACAAGAAGGATGTTGAGGCTCTGGAGTGAGTCCAGAGAAGAGCAACGAAGCTGGTGAAGGGGCTGTAGAACAGACCTGATGAGGAACGGCTGAGAGAGCTGGGGGTGTTTAGGCTGGAGAAGAGGAGGCTGAGGGGAGACCTCATTGCTCTGTACAACTACCTGAAGGGAGGTTGTGGAGAGGAGGGAGCTGGCCTCTTCTCCCAAGTGACAAGGGACAGGACGAGAAGGAATGGCCTCAAGCTCCACCAGGGGAGATTTAGGCTGGACATTGGGAAAAAAAATTTCACAGAAAGGGTCACTGGGCACTGTCAGAGGCTGCCCAGGGAGGTGGTTGATTCACCTTCCCTGGAGGTGTTTAAGGGACGGGTGGACGAGGTGCTGAGGGACATGGGTTAGTGTTTGTTAGGAATGGTTGGACTCGATGATCTGATGGGTCTCTTCCAACCTGGTTGTTCTATGATTCTAAACCATCCCGTGTTTCCCTGGAAAATGGAGCATGCTGTGTGAAACATCCCATGCCTCTGATTATTGCAGAAGGAACTCTGGTTCCTCTCCTGCGGAGCACACGCAGCGTGGGTGGCTGGTCTGCTGGAAGCCGTGCCATTTGGCAGGGGGAGCAGGAGCATTTGGACATTCCACTGACGTTTTAAGCCATGTTACATGAGCTACAGACAATTTCTGTAGCTGCTCCATTTACAGGCTCACCTGATAACCCGAGAACTGAATTGCTGGGCTTTGTGAAGGCCTCGGTGAGTGTTCAGATGATCTCTGAAAAGAGCTGTATGAAACAAATACTGGTTTTCACAGCGATAGCGAGGTTTGAAGTGACACAGAGGCTGACCTGTCTGTGTGATAGAGCTGTGCTTTCATTGTTGAGGTGTTGAGTCATTGGGCACTGGAACAGGCTGCTCAGGGAGGAGGTTGAGTCCCCTTCCCTGGAGGGGTTTAAGGGATGGGTGGACGAGGTGCTGAGGGACATGGGTTAGTGTTTGATGAGAATGGTTGGACTCGATGATCCTGTGGGTCTTTTCCAACCTAGTGATTCTGTGTTGGTCCCTGAGGTGTGAGCTGTGGATTTTGTAGAGGCTGGGAGAGTGCTCTGGGGAGACAGCATGATGCTCTTGGGCTATTGCTGATCTCTTCCCTGGGAGTGCGTGGTTGACAGCTGCGGGGCATTCGGTGAAGAGGACCTTTGATTTTGCCCAGTGCTGTGGCTTGGATGTGTTTGCCAGGGATGGGTCACTCACTATGACTGGGCTTTGATATCCAGGTCCATATTTCTTATGGGGAGTGGATTCAAACTTTTCCCGGCATTGAATTGGGAATTTAAATTAACCTGAAAATTTTAAGAAATCCCTGAGCCAGGATCTGTCATCCGTCTCAGTGAAAATCGGGCAGCTTGAGGTTTGCCTACGCTTGGCAACTTTGTAATCGCCATAATTATAATTTGCATAGAATCATAGAATAGTT
>WAAB01015999.1:9291-29293 GCA_013389865.1 Piaya cayana
GTGTGCAGTTCTGGGTCCCTCAGCACAAGAAGGATGTTGAGGCTCTGGAGCGAGTCCAGAGAAGAGCAACAAGGCTGGTGAAGGGCCTGGAGAACAGGCCTTATGAGGAGCGGCTGAGAGAGCTGGTGTTGTTTAGCCTGGAGAAGAGGAGGCTGAGAGGAGACCTTATTGGTCTCTACAACTACCTGAAAGGAGGTTGTGAAGAGGAGGGAGCTGGCCTCTTCTCCCAAGTTACAGGTGACAGGACAAGAGGAAAGGGCCTCAAGCATGGTTTAGTGTTTGATAGGAACGGTTGGACTCGATGATCTGGTGGGTCTCTTCCAGCCTGCTGATTCTATGACTTCCTGAATATGATGGATAGTGGATTAGCAACTTCATCTGCCAGTCCCCTCAGGCTCCTTAGATTCCACTCCTTGCTAATTATGGACAAACATTTTTTGGTGGACTCAAACCTGGCCTTAAATCAGTTATTGCAAAGGCTTCCTGTAACTTTAGTCAGCTAGCCAGCTGAGCTTATCGGTACCATCATCTGTGTGTCCAAGAACACAATGAATATGCTGGAAAACACAGACACGCAGCACAGATCATAATGGGACCCTCTTGACAAGTTCTTTCCATTTCAGACATGATTGGATATGCCTTATGCTTATGTTCCTTTTTATTCCAAAGAAGTGACTTTACCCTTAAAATAAGGAGTCACAGGATGAGGCCTTGCTGGAGGGTATCTTCAGAAGTTTGAAAAATATGTTACTATCACTCATTTTTATTCATTCTCTCCTGTGAGATCTGATCTGCCTTATAAAAAAATACCTGCAACATCTCTCCTCCTATCCATCCTTTACCCTCACATACAATTGTTTTCTTCTTTTCATTTTCTTCTCTCAGGTCTGCAAGTCAAACCTGCTCATTTGTAGATGTTCATTACTGGCTTTTTTTTGAACAAAAAATACCAACAACCAAAAAGCATTTAGCGAGCATCTTCTCTTCTGTTTAATGGATGTGGAAGCAATAGATGGTGACTTTCAGGCATGTTTTATCTCTAAAAAAGCATCTCCTCTGACTCTTCACACCCAGACAGATCTTGATCCTACGACAGCTGTGTTCTACAGCCTCTCTAAAGGAAACAAACAAAAGATTTACCTAGGCTTAGAGCTGGGAGACTGGAGAGTGGATTTTACGTGGACTTCATCTTTAACTGTTGGCTTTTTATGCCATGATTGAATGTCAGCCCCATTGACTTCCTGCTTAAGATATATTTTGGGGAAAACAAAGCCCCTCCAGTGCCTTTTCTGCATTTACCAAGTCAAAATCCTTTTTAAAAATGAGTAACATTTCCTGCCTCCTGCTTAAAACTAAAAAGCAGAATCTCCTCTGAGTTACCTGTTTTTTTGGTTCAAGTCATTAACTGGTCATCTGCATTGCCAAAAAATCCTGCCTTGGAGGATAAGCACGTGTTGACTTGCTCAGGTCCAGCTTCACACGTCACCAGCAGCACGCCACATCATTTCTGCTCCCTCTCCCTCCATGTAATAAACTTCCAAAGCCAGTTTCTAATTGACCTCAAGGCTTTATTTTAGTTTTACACTTTGTCCCTCACATACAGTTATTTAAGTCTTGTACTGTTAGATTTCTACAAAAATATCAATTTTTCAAAAGCAGAAAAGAGGGAAAGATATATTTTAATATATAAAAGGAAAAAAAAGCTAAATCTGACATTTCATTATATTCTTAAAAACATTCCAGTCTATTTACATATGTGTAAAAAAAAAATCTCCAGGTCTCTTGGTCTAATGAGAACGTGCGCCTTGCAGGGGTTTCCTTTATTCACCTAATTTAAAAATCTTTTCATTATATGTCATATTCTTGCATTATTGCCTCAAAAGACAGCATATATATTTAAAGTTTTGTTCCAAACCAATGGCAGCTTGAGGAAAGTGTTGAAAAAAAGAGTCAGCATTTAAATTTATAGTAAAATGTTAAGCTGCAGACATGACACAGCGTAAGGAAGAAAGCAAAAACAAAGAGCATTTTGAACATGCTTTGTTGCCTAGTAGAATCCATCACAGTTCCTACTTGGACTGCACCAGCTACCACTTTTTAGAGCCAAATTTAGGGTCTGTTCTTAAGTCAATTTAGTAATCGTGCTCAGGAACTAAAAATGCTTGCTGTTATCTTTACACAGTACATTTTTATGGCAATAGAATTCCCTACTGCCCAGTGCCAAACAGTAAATACATCCAGGCATTTTCCATTACCTTGATAATGGACAAAACATCCTCTGAAATACAGCATTTATTTTGCGTAATATTTGAATGGATTTCATGTTAAGTGTTTGCTGATCCACAGAAGTGTGCAAAGCACACATACTTTAAAGAAGTACTGAGATGTGATTAGCACACTTTTCTGTAATTTGGAACCATAAAAGGATGGGGTACAAAAAGAAAGGTCAGTGATAAGGAATCCAAAAGGAATCACATCACAGTCCTCGTTACTTTTTCACGCATAGGAGTGAAATCTCTTGGCAAAACAAACTGCCAGAGGGGGAAAAAAAAAAGCAACCTCAGCCTATTAGAAATACTCAGAACCAGATTCCCAGGTAAATAAATTTAAATCTGATGTAGCACTACTAAACTGATGTAGTTTCTCTGGATTTACACTAGTTTAAAATAAGGTTAAAATTCTTTAATAATAAGCAACATATGTCGAAATAGTTACACATACTGTAAATTCCCTTTTCTAAGGCATTCACTGACAACTGTAAGACCTTGTGTGACTCTCATGTTGACCTATGCTCTCTTTTCCAAACCACTAAAACAGGACTTGTATCAAATACTAAAATAATAAATATGCAAAGGGCAATAAAGAGTTATATGTAACCACTTTAAAACACCATTTGGAATGGTCAGATGAAGAACCTTTTTTATGTAGGCTCTGGAGTAACTTTATGCATACCAAGCTCGAAGGGCTTCTCTGCTCTGCAGCATAAAAATAACATAATTTTTAAAAAGATGAGGAAACACTCAAGGTACACACATCCCCTGGTGGATCTAACTGGGACACAGACCCAGAAGATGCAGCTTAATGAACAGGGGGGTGTATGGATGCACCATGTACAAACATTGCTCCCGAAATGTGGAAGAACAACACTCAACACCTGCACAACCTCAGTGCTGGAAAGATGAAATTCCTGCATTACTGCATCACCAAAGACGGGGAATTTCAGGAGGAAATCACAGCTGCTGTTACTGGAACAGTAGGACAGGGGATTGCATTCCTAAACACAAAGCTAATTGCACAACCAAATTCTATATCATTTTCATGGTAACTTTTTTACTTCTTCGGAGCAGTTAAGAAGCCCCTCAAGCGCACCCTAACTCATATTTACAAACTTCATAGGAAAAGATTGTGTGTACACTCATTAACAAAACACCTCTCCTAGGCTGAAAATGTCATTTGTCAAGAAAACTATGAAAACAAAAACTGTGTACAAAAATATAAATATCTTTACAGTCTGTAGGCCCTTCACATCCAGCAGCTGAACAGAGAAGAGTATCTACAGTTATTGAGTAAGCAGTGGCAGAGAAGAATAAAAAATACATCTCGTGATTCAATACTGCCCTATTTCCCTGGTAATGAGCATTTTTGTTGACTTTTTGCTATACACAGCTTGTGCAAATGCAGTGAGAAACCTCTGAGTACCTCTCCTCAATTTATAAAGAAACAGAAAGTATGGGAAGATATACATGTATTTTCATATATACATTCACACATACGCTCGCTCAATTACACTTTGCCACAACAGTCCTGAAAGCGTTCTGTGTTCTTATGAAGCAACACTTCCTAATAACATTCCTAGCTACCAAATACATCTTGAAGAATGACAGGAGGAAAGAGGGCAAGAACTGAGAAAACACTCAAGCTACTTCAGCAATGTGATTAAAAATGTAGGAATAGGGTGCCCAAATTTATTTTTAATCTCTAGTTTTTCCTTCCTGATTCCCTAAGCGTCAAAGGAGGGAGCATTTCTGTAGGGGCAGGGGGTGAAAGTGAGGGATTTTTTTAGTAGTTCATTAAGCATACCACTCTATTTTTAATTACATTGGGAAATACCGTTCTCTTCCCCATGTAGTGAATTACAGATGTCTACTAAAATCTTCTGTGCATAAGTTCCTAAAAAGAATCTCTGCCAGAGAACTATCTAGCACCAAAGAATAAAAACTTTTCACTTCAGCCCTCTGCAGTCTCGGATTTTCCTTCCACTACTCTAGGTAACAAGTTTGAGAGAAACTGCAATCTCATTTCTGCACATTCACTGTAATCTGCAAACATTAAAAATAGCAAATGTGAACAACCCAACTTCTGCATAGATAATCTGCCTGGTACAAAAACAAATAATCCATATTTTTCCCCCACAAGACAGCTGCCTCCCTACTTGGTGGGCAGGCAGGGGAATTCTCTTTCAAAATCCCAGAGTTCTCTGTCTTTTAACAAACTATTTCTGTGAATGATCCAATTTTGGAAGGATACCATGTGCCCAGCAATGGTTACATCATCTTCCCTGTTTTGTGACTGAGAAAGAGAACACCCAAAATACAACAGTGAGGTAAAAATACATGGACATGCTTAAAGTTTCATAGCACTTATTTCTCAAACTGGGGCCTGCCCTCAGTTGAAGAGTGTTGATGTCATACAGAAAATGAGTGCTGCAGACAAGGGTGGGGTGTCAAATTCTGACACTGGTTCGCTGCTCCACTTCTCCATTCCAGTCTCTGTTAGAAAATACATGCAACTTATTTGCCTGCTGAGTTTGAAGGCAAGGTCCCAGTAGCATCCAATTTCATAACCACAGGTGCTAAAGTGGGCATCACTTTGCTATCCTGTCCTTCTTGAACAGTTGCAGGTAATGAAGTTTTTACCCCACTGGGTGCCAGTTTTGCAACTACAGGTGCCAATAAGGGCATCACTTTATTACTCTGCCCTTCCGAGTCCGCTGGCAGACTCGCCACTTTTAAGCCAAGTGGTGCCAGCTTGGGCATGGGCCTCCACAAAGTGTCAGCCTTACTAGCTTCTGGATTAGTTTTCATCTGCAAAACCGGTGGAGTCACATTAATGGTCTCTGCCAAGGTTGTTACAGTTTTGCTATTACCACCACTAGTTACAGACAGACTGGGAAGTGGATCCTTCATTTCAGCACCTATTACTATCTTTAAAACATCTGCTTCAGATGAAGGTTCCCCAGAGTTCTTATCCCCGTCAGTAAGGTCATCATCTTCCAGGTGCAGCAGGAGAGGGCTTATAGAGCCACCACCTCCTGGAAGTTCTGAAAGGTCCTTAAAACTGCCTCCCAAGTGGCCAAACTGGAAGGAAGTTCCATCTGCTGTAAGATTGCTGGCCGTTCCCCGCCGAGCTTCTGCACCTTCATGAGAGAAATTTGAGTTCAGAGTGCTGGGCAGTTCTGACATAGCTGAAGCATCATCATTCAGCTGCTGATTGAGGAAGGCAATCTCATTAAGCAGTGAAGTGAGGGTTTCATCAGTGTCATCACTCTCTTCAATGCTGCTCAGTAATTCGCTTGCATCCAGTTCTGCTTCCTCCATTGCAGATGCTACTTTCCTCAATTCCATTTCTATCCTGGAATCTTTGATCTGCAGCTTGCGAAATGACAATTCTTTCGATTTTAATCTCTCCCCTCCAAGATTACCGTCTTTCCTCCTAGCTTGGCTTCCTACAAACTCACCAACACAGAGCTTTTTGCTAAAGGACTCTGAAGGTTCCTTTGTACACAATGTGTTCCGGAGCCGTGGAAAGTCATCTTTATTTTGAGATAAAACTTTTGTGGGACCTGTTGTACTTCTTCCATCTCTGCCACTGTCTCCAGGACATAGCTTGGCTTTTTCTTCTGAAAGAATGCTGTCACTTTTCCTACTTTCCAGGCTATCTACAACTAAGGATTTCTCAGAAGCCTGAGCAACTCCAGCTGTTGTAGTAGAATTTTTGTTTCTGTTCAGGTTTAGACTTGCACTTCCCTCAGCAGCCAGTGATGTTACATTAACAATCTTTGGCATCATGAATGAATCTTCACTTTCTGCAAAGCCAAACAAAGCAGCATCCATCAGGATCCATGCTAACTGCAAGATAATTCCTAATAAATATAAATTTGATCACTTTTGTGTCTTTCTCAAGTAAGCTGCTATTCACAATTTTAGTCACATGAAGTCTTAAAATCCTAAGAGCTTAAGTTTCAACTTGTAGAAAAAGAGCAAGCTCCCCATCTGTTATCACTGACTCACTTGCCCAGACCTTCAGCCTCCTTCAGTAGACTGGCACAAACGCCAATAACTGTAGTGCTTGTAATTTTGAGGGTGATGCACAGGAAAACCAAAATGACTATGTTCTCTTACTGTTTTATTCACACTTTACCTGTTTTTAGCAATACTGGTTTTGTGCATAATGCTACAGAGGCATTTAGGGGATTACACACTTTTGCCTCCAAGCACTTTCCTATTTATCGCGCTCAGATTTTTTTTCAGTCTCAAATCTGAAGCAAACTTTTCATTTTCATTATGACCAAGTGACTACAATGAAGCAGAAATTGAGTGGCTTGCTTTTAACACAACAGATGGCAAACAGCACTGCTGAGAAGAACCACTCCACACTTAGTCCTAACGTACAGTAGTCAGCCTTGAAAAACACCTCTCTAATGGGCATCAGAGCTGGCAGGGTATGGGAAAAAGTTGTGCCAGAGTAAAAGCATCGATGTAACAGGCAAGTGTTTTCAATAGCCCCACCATCATTTCACACTGCAGCAACATGCATTACACCAGATACATTCCAGTCCCCACTTATTCTGATTTTGCTGAAGGCAAGGAGGCTCAGTGAGGTGAAAGTTAAAAAGCTCCCATCTCTAATCCTCTAGAAGCCCCTCTACACCTCTCAAAACATTTGATAGTGATTTTCTTTGACTGCCCAGACAACAATACGTATGTATCATTAGTTCCCAGTGAAAAAACAATATAACTTCATTTTTGCAAGGGTACTGTTGCCTGCTCACAAGCAAAAAGATCAATGAAAAATAAAAGAGCATACCTGAATAGGGCTCTGAAGCTGATACTACTGTTGAGGGCACTGGGTTTCCAGCAACAGTTGATAGTGTAAGGGGAATGGTAGAGTTAGTAAGGATTCCTTTTACTTGGACAGGAACTGTTGATCCTGGCAGCTGAATCACCACTGAAGCAATACCTTATCCAAGAAGAGGGGGGGGGGGGAGGGTGTAAGGTAGAAACAAGAGCCTTTCAGATACTCAGTCAAGCCTGGAAAATAAGAACCTTGCATGTCTAGGCAAGGCTTTACACTCTAATACCATCTGAGAGTGGCAAGAAGAAGAAATACAGATTGTTTAGGTGATTAAGAAATCTTCCATGTTTCTCTAATTTGGGAATAGCAAAAATTTAATGGATTTTACTTACCTGTTGATAAACTGATAGTTTAAATTAATTATATAAATCCCTCTTATCAGAGTCAGGCTCTTCCTCAGTCAGTTATGTTGTAAAAAAAACCACCCCAAATTAAAGTAAAAATTAACTAACGCTTTACTTTGTATCAACAAACAGCATTATCCTGATTTTCATTAACACATCCTCACAAGATCATACCTGGCTGTGCTGTCATGGGAGTGCTGACAGCTCGAGGCTTTAATTCAGCCTGTAGTAGCGTGGAAGGAACAGCTGCTACCTGCCCTGGTACTAGTGGGCTCTTCAGTGTAAGCACCTGCCCCTGTGGAGTCATCACAAGGCTCGCAGTAGTTAGTGTGAGTGAGGATGAGGTCTCCACTGTAAAAAAGAAATGTATAAATCAGTAATATATTCTGGCACAGCACTCTTGATGGCAAATGATACCCTGAAATCCAGTACTGGAAGGAACTCCAGCTAGAAGGTTGATGACAGATAGATTAGAAATCTGCTGCAGAACCTGTGCAGCCTCCAGGAACCCCACCTACACAGCTAGAGCCAGTCTGTATTATCTTTTTGTGCAATGTAACATAATCTTAACTCTCCAGAGCAGCACCCTGATCAAATATCAGAGCAGTCTTGGTGAAATTAAAAGGTACTTCTTCACCTTAAAGGGATAAAGGAAGTTCTGTTCTCACCACATCTAAATTCTGATGTCAAACTTCCTCAGAACTGTACAGAAATGAGGCTTGGAAATCAGAAACGTTTTTTGTAGAAGGCCAAGACCATTTCAAGTAAAGTTTATTTATTATTACAAAAAAAGAAACATCACCAGATCCTTACAGAGTATTATAGTGGTACTACCATCAAAACCTGGACTTCTGCCATTCTTTTTTTCCTTCCTATCTATGTTTATGGTGCAAAAGTCTCCATAAACTCCAAATACTTCTAAAAAAAAAAAAAAATCAGATCTCAATCACCTGACAAATTTGTCATTTAATTTAAAAGCGAGTCTTGCACAACCTTAAGATCTAGCTTGTTTGGGGCGGGGTACGTTGTTTTAAAAACTGGGTCTATTCTAACAACTCCAGTCTTTGGGTTGAGCTTCAGGTTTTGAGTCAGCAGAAAAAGGACCACCTTTGACTCTCAGAAATTACTGTAGGATTGCAGTGAGATGCCTATCACCAAAGGGCAACATAACAGGAATTTATTTCACACTGTTCGGAAACTCAAAAGTCATTTTCTGCTGAAGGTTTCTGTGGTGCTGATCCTACCTTTGCTGAAAGCAAATGGTTTCATCACCTATTGGATGGACACTTCCTGGTCCTACACTCGATTCTGCTTCAGTAAAGCAGCACAAGCAGGACAGCATTTTGCCCTCCCATGGGGTGCTGCTTCAGTGTCCATCTTCCCTTTATGCAAAATGTGCATTGCTTTTAACCCACCTGTGGCACGGGGTCCTTTTCTGGCAAGTATCAATGGCTTGCCTCTTCTGTTTGTCATAGTCAGCTGGGGCGCAGCCACTTGGGGTAGCTCTCTGGAGGGAGCAGAAGACCCTTCTTGCTGTTTGCTAGTAGTTGAGGTTACGACAGATGCCTCTGACTCAGGTGGTTTCTTCTTTTGTTGCGCTTCTACTGCTTTTTGTTTGGCATAAATATATTCTAGTTTCTTCAGGACAACCTCTTCTGTCTTCCCTGTAGAAAAATTAGAGTCAACCTATCTTCAAACTCTTTCCAAAGCTAAAGAGTTTAAGACAACTAAAAAATCTATTGGCAACATCCAACCTGTATACAAGATAACCACCACCCCACCAAATAAACTGCAAACTTAATAACAGAGGGAAGTAATTACCTGTTCACTCCAAAATTTTTTTTCCTTTCCAAAACATCCATAGGTTTTAAATTTTATGTGTAACTTTGATGAGCAGAAATCAGCTAGGACAGGCCCTGGCTGTTGCTGAACAAGTACCATTTGAAAACATTCACAGCTTACCACTGACACAAAACCCATAACCTTGAAAACACACACACACACACACACACACACACAATTTTTATAAATAATATTTTTCTGCAGTGGTACACAATTTAGTACGATCCAAGTGGAAATAACTATACTGGTTTGTTTCCTACGTAGTATTTATGTTTTAACATCACAGTCCATCTTTAATTAAGTCTATATTTAGCTAACTCTCCTAAGAGTCTTTTTCTCATCAGTTTTGATGTTCCTCATTAGGTAAGCGAAAGATCAGAAAACCACTTTGCAAAGTTATTTGCTTTCATTTCCTGCCAAAAAGGCCTATCATACATTTCTGGATTATGGTGAGGGTTAACTAAAACAGTTCTTAATTTTTTACAATTTTTTTGTTTTTTCATCAAGCACCTCAAATGTAGATGAACTAATTCATGTAAATATACAAGATTCATGTTTCTCTCATTTCTACTTTACAGGTAGTCTCCTGGTTTTGTTCCCAGGCAGTAAGACAAGTTTAATATCTCGTTTGTTCACACAAATCTTGGCATTGGTTGAACATGTGTTGCAGCTTTCTAACAGTTCTAAATGAGACAGAAAGACACAATAAATACAACATGGTTTTGCCTTGAAATGCCTACATGCATAGCAGCTCAGAATATACTGCAATTTTGTTCTATGGGCAAAGCTGCCACCTTCTAGGCACAACTAGCACTAGTTCTTAGAAAAGCAGTACCAGATAGTATTTTGCAGAGTTGACCAGAAGAGTCATAGGTTTTGGCACTGATCAAAGACAGCTGGGTGTACCTGTGAAGCACTGAGCAAAAAAGCCATTTCAGGAAGTGATCAACCACAGAATGAAGTGACTTTCCCCCCTATCTCATTAAAGCATACTCAATGCACAGGACCCCAAGCCTGTGGCCTGCAGCAGAGAGATCATTCTACACCTCTTTTAGGCATAAAGGAAAATAAAAGCAGTTCTTACCAGCACAATGAGCATATCTGTGAGTCAGAGCTTAGCAGGTCATTATTTGGCATCAGAAATCAAAATTTTATGTGAACTAATGACTCACCCCAATCCACAGAGTATTATTCCACTCACTCCTGTTCTTAAAAGCCTTTATTTTTATTATTCCAGTTAGTCTGTATCCAAAAAAGTCTCACCTGAAAGCGTGGATACTTTTCGAATCAAAGCATCCTGTCTGCGTGTCAGTAAATTCTTCTGTCCAATAAACTTATCTGCCTGATCAGTCAATCCTTGGATTTCATCAAAGGCCTAGGAAAGCGTTAAAGAACTGATATATAAACCAATGATACATAAAAAGATAAAATAATTTTCCTTCCCAGAAACCTTTATGGAATTTCTTTAGTCATTTTCATCATCTTGAAAAACTAGGGCTCAGAGAAAGTATGTGAAGTACCACAAAATACCAGCTTTCCTTAAAGACATGCTGGAAAGTGAGAAACATCTTGTTAGTTCAGGTCCAGAAAAAAAAAAAAAAGACCTTTTACCCCACAAATCCAAAATCCAAGGTATAGCTGATAAACTACAGCATCTGTTCTGTTTCCTATCATTTACACCTTTACAATTAAGTTTTTAATGTCAGTAATACTTAATGAAATACTACCTTCTACTGCATTAAAAAAAGCAACTCCTCAATGTATTTCAAAACTGCCTGATGTGCACAGTAAATCACTAAGGAACTATGATATAACCTTCCATGGTTAAGTTCACAACAAATAAAATAAAGAGAAGGCTAACAGAAAATATGCATCTGTGTCATCAAGATTAAGCTTTTAAGAATACAGATTCTTTCAGGTATTATTTTATTCTAGAGACTCCTGTAAAGGTGACAGAAGTTGTCTACTCACAGTATCACTAGGACTCACTCAAATTGTTCATACCAGCATACTTACTCTGTCCAGGTTAAATTAATTTCCTCCTCAGGTAAGCTTCAAAGTACTTACTTTCTGGAGAATGTAGCATTTGGAGACCTTGGGAAGGCTGTGTAACCCTAGAGTTCTCTTCAACTTTTCAAAGAGATCTCTCATTACATTACGTCGCCGACGTTCATTTGCTGTATGTGTCTGGCGGTAATGAGCAAAGGCTTCTGCTTCAGTCTTCAGCTTTCTGTTCCAGAAAGGAGGTTTCTGGAGAAGTAACCATATTGACCAGTTTAAATAAAAAAAGGTAATGTAATGGCAAACAATGTTCAAAGGCATGCCTGATTTACAATGTTTCTACAGACACCTTAAGATTCCATGCCATTCTATTCTCCTATTATGTCTTCATGAAAGTTCAGTGTCAGAAGCACATGCAAAGAAATGCTAACCAACAAGAAAACGTATACTAATATAACTGCATAAATCCTAAAGGAAAAGATCATGAGCAGTCCCCCTTCCATTAATAAGCTTTCATTTCTTGCAATACAAGGCTACAAAGGCTTACACAGGATTACAGCAAAATCACGTTTGAGCCGAATTCTTTTTGCTGCTTGCTTGTCAAAAAAAGTTTATCAATAAGTAAAATAATCACACATACAGGACACTTGAATCATTTCCTGGAGTTAAGCTAGTTTGATTTCTATTTTGTTTCGTAAGTATATACGGGATGGGGCCAAGTGACAATGTAGGTAAGAATGGGAAAGACGGCGCTGAAATTTATCACCCCAAGAAACAGGAAGAGTCAGACAGGTTCCAATTTTGAATTTGCTTGAGTTTCCAAACAGGCTGAGAGGCAATAAACATAACTAATAATCTTTACAGATTTGGAGGGTTTGTTATTTCATTGTTACTCTTTCAGGTTTTGTACAATTATGTTATTTATTTCACAATGCAGTAATACTTAAAAAGTAATATTAACACATTTTTATTACATTATTTTAGGTCTGCTCCAAACCCCAGTGAATCAGTGAAAAGACTCCTCAGATCTAGTGATAATACTCCAAAGTCAGCTGGCCTTAGAAGGAATCTCAATACTGTCTCCTGACATCCATTTTGCCCTCATAGACAGATAGAACACAGTAAGGCTGCACCTCTATCTGCTCTTGTGTTGGGCATTAGGTTCCTTACAAGAAAGGGCCTCATGCCATATCTTCAAAGGCAGAGAGAAAAATACATGGAAAGGTGAGGCAAGCAGAGCACCCTGGAACTCATCTCTATCTCAGGCAAAAGCATACATACCAGTCTGCTCTAACACGTAAGACACACAAGGCTCACTGCCAACCTCAAATCCCCACCCCAGCAGGTGACATCAAGTAACATCACAAAGAGTTATCATGGACAGTGATAACTGAAACCGGCTTCAAAGCCAACCTAAAATACAGCATAAGCTTCAGAAGGAATACAATGAGTTTTGGGTTTAAAGGATTCTGTGTTAGCTTTTATTTACCTAAATACATGTCCTTTAAACTACCATTTTCAGAAATCCTTTGCCAAGTACTGTGTTTATATAATATTACACGCTGCTTTCTTTGACATGTAAAAACATTTCTCAGTTGTTCACATTTTGTGTTCTATAAAAATTATTTATGCCAAGAGCACAAAGCCTATGCAAATGTACTAATAAATAAAAGGCAGATATTTCTCCCATACATAAATCTTGATCTGAAACCCACTGATACCAGCAGCAGTCCTTTTTCTCTAAGGATATTTGGATTGAGCCCCTTCCCCCCCACAGGCACATTTGGATTATTGCATTTAATCATAATTATATGGAAGAGATAAATCGTGTTAAGAGTTGCACTTGAGATGAAAGTTTATCTTTAAAATGGAAGCGTGATACTGAAAGGAAAGAGGAGAGCAAACGTATACCTTTGTAGGTTTTTCTGATAATTTTTCCTCCGAAGAATTACGAGCACGGTATCTGGAAGAAAGGTAAAAAGTTTTTCCCAACACTACTCATCTCATGCACTCTATCCTCATTAACTACATTCCAACAGCCTAGAAATGCTCATTTTTATCCCCTGAAATTACTTCTTCCTTGAATAACTACATGAAAGTAGGACACTGTTGAGCTTTCTCAAGAAAGTGAACTCATCTCCAATGCCATCATCCTGGAAAAAATACAGATGCTCTGAAAGCTGTAAAGTTATCCCATAGTGCAAAAGACTAAGTACTTCACTATACGCCAAAGAGAATAAATTCAGCCTGTGATTGAAGAATGCTAGAGAAAGCATTTTTTTCATTATGTTTTGGTTCCTTTTTTAAAGAACACATATTCAGTACAAGTGGCAGAATAATCCCTTCCCCACTAAGTACAACCAACCAATATTCTCACATTTATTACTATCCTATTATACAGCTTCCTCATGTCTCAGGAGCTTCAAGAAAACAAAGAACAATACATATTTCAAAGAATTACTTTTTTCAAAACATGACATCTCTCCCACTGAGAGATTTTCACAATTTAAAGCAAAGTCATCATTTAAGGATAGAAGTTGAGCTGCATCTCTGAAGGAAAAAAATAGTTCCTATCTGGGAAGTATAAAGTATCATCAAACAATTTTCACAGTTTCTACAAAAAATATTCTTGAATAAAACATAAAACCAGCTTCAGATGACATGTTCTCCATTCTTTTGTTTGGTGCAATTAAGAAACAGCCATAACTATTCTTTACAAAGTAAGCCACATTTTCACTTTGCAATTTTGTCATTACAAATGCAAGGGCAGCAACAATAACAAAACCAGAAAAAAAAGCAAAATGGTTCCCCCTCAAAAGCCACACTATTCAACCACAGCAGTCCATATGCAAAATAAGAAAATATTTTCTTTGTTGGGGCAATGGTCCCAAATACAAAGCTTTCATTTACGGGATCAAGGATTAAGCCAATGACTACTCTGGCCCAAAAATAACAAGTCTATCAGTAAGACCAAAGTGTGCAAAATCATATTTAAAACCAAGATGGCCCTACTCATATTCAGTTTGCAAGAAGGGAGGTGATTCACTCATAACAATTTTTACATTACAAGCTACACACCTCCATGAACAAATTAACTGGTGGGAAAGGGGGAAGACAACTTGAGTCTACTCTTAGTTCTGAAAGCTCCATCCTCACAGACACTGGGAAGCACCAGTGCCCAGGAAGACCTTGCACAAGCCTTGTCTTACCATTATATTAAACCAGTTTAATGAGTTCATTCAGCACCAGCTCATCAATAAAACACAAAACTGTAGTGCTCTCCAAGGATGCTTACTTCTGTTTGGAAGGTCGAATATAAGCAGCTGTGGCCTTCAGACGGGCAATGTTAATCTTCTCTGAAAGCTCCTCCACGGTCTCAATGTCCACCTGCTCGTCATCCTCACTGTATTCACACGCACCCTGGAACAGGTTTTGTTTTGTTTTTTAAAATGAGTATCTACTTAGCAACAGAGCTCAGGCCAAAACAGTTTCACTTCAGTCTCAAAAGAAATTACATTGTAACATTAAGAACCATTAAAGAATCAACCACTCCAGCCACAATGGCCAATAAACAGTGCTAAGCAGGTGGTTATTTTAACTGTCACCTCCAGGAATTCATCCCGCTAGCAACTCTACAAAATGAATTTGCTAAGAGCAAAATCCACCTCAGTCATTTATGCTTTTACTATGGGCGAGATAAATTTTCACAGGGCAGAGCTTTACTGTATCTATTCTCAAATAAGATTAAACTACCTTTACAACCTACTGCTGTAGACTCTTGCCAACTAATATTTTTTTGACACAAGATGAGAATTATCACCTTGGTAATGGGTTCTTGCACCTAAGACAGCAACAGCTGGAACATCACACAACCAGACTTCTTTGGTTATACAGTAAAGTGCTCATATGATGAAAAGTATGATTTTGGCTCTTTCCAAAACACTGCCCAATATTTACGATATTCTGAAAAGTACTTTTTCTCCATGCTTGACTGACCAAGAAAATTTGCTACCATCTGTGGAGAGTGACAGAACAACTGCAGCACTGTAGCAACTACAACAGTAAAATATCAATCTTGTGACTGTTTCTAGTACCAGACAACACCTCCACTCCAACAAAGCAAGCCTTATTCAAGCAATTTTTTGTATTACTATTTTAATTAAAGGTTTTATATTAAAATCCTTGGTCTGCTTACAGAATCCAGAACCTTCTCCTCAAGTAAGAAAGTTCAATTAAAATTCCAATCTGTACTCTATTTCACTCAGTTCCCTGAACTAACCCAGTCTTGTCTTCCTCCTAGTCGTCTTTTCTGTCTTTCATTCCTCCTCTTCATCCTTCTTTTCTTTCTTTTTGATGAGCTGCAATCTCCTTCTCTGAACTGAATACTTACCTGAAATTGACGCAAATAGTTAATCACAAAAATACACTAATTGCAGAACAGGAAAAAGCAGCAATGTGCCATACTGGATCAGTAAATAGCCTCTAATAAATGCTTTCTGTGATAATGATTATTTAAAGTTATCTGCAACTCATGCTGCGGTATTAAAAAACTGATTAGAAAGGAGGAAGTATGGCACTTACTCAGCTGACCCCAGATTACACTATATACAGCACTATAATGAAACCAACCAGTAGCAGCCTAAATAGCCACACAATGGTAGCTAATCAGTGGCTAAGGATGCACATTTCCAATCATCAGTCATAAAATTTATACCAGTGAAATCTGTAGCTACAGTACATTAAAGGAACTCAATTTACAACCAGATAGTAAATCTTAGGTGATAATCTCCTTTCTGACAGAGAAGCAGGATCTCCAATAACCTAATGTTTGAGAGAGTATTTGACTTCTTCATACTGACTAAACACAACCTTTTCTGAACCAAAGAGAAACACAACCATGAAACCCACAACTCACACCAGAGCTAAAATTACGAGAACATAAAAAAATGCCATCTTAGTTACTGACACTACAGCATGTCCACTACTGTGAATCATGCTGCCATAGGAAATCATCAGCATTTTTTAAACACATGGCTGTATGACTGAAGTTATATAAAACTGAAAACAGAATCAGTATGAAAAGTTAAGCAAGTCTGCCTTTGCCATAACACCTTTGTGAAATATTGCAACATATACTTTGTAGTGATGTAGCCCTTAGTAAAGTATATCACAAGCGTATGTACTCATTTTACATAAAGAGGGCATATATATCTATTTTAAAAAAAACACCTATTCACTGTCTACGTACATACACGCACACATATGCAATAATGCCTGTATAATCTTCCAGTCTCTGAAGAATAAAACCGTGCAGCATCCTTGCCCCCATAAGCCCATTCTCAACTGTTCCGAAGCCTTCCATCACCTTCATGACATGAGGGGTCCTATGAAGCATTAGTAGCACAGATTATGTGTAGAAAGATGTACAACCTTCTAAACCACTCTCTTGCAAAGAAGCTGATACCTCTTCCTTTACTATGAAATATCAAGATATTACTGCTGAAAGAAAGAAAAATAATGCTTATGTTATCACCTGTAGCTGCTAGATCTGTACAGAAAAGCATGATTCTGCAAGTTCCTATGCACGCTCCCATGTTATTTACTAGGCACCATCCCATGTTACCTCCTATCTCTACATTTGTAAGAAGTCATGTCCTTTGAAAAAGAAACAGAAAAGCAAAGAGAAAGTGACTTCAGATGAGAGATTACTAGCCTTGGAGAACAATTTCTCTCTTCATTAAAGATACTTTTGATACCTGTTGACATTAAAGACAGCATTCTTCACTGCCCAGGAAAGCAGCTCTTATCTATGGCGAGTTCTGAATTTGGAAAGGAGATATCTAAGTTTTTCTATGCCTACTAACTTCTGCAGTTTCTCACACCTTTCCTTCAGAACAGCTGTGAACCTGTATTACATCATGACAGTTCCTGTTTCGAGTATGAAGAGCAGCATGGAGGTAAAATAAATTCTCATCAGACTTTGGAAAGTATGGTGCTGATACTGGTAGGAATTTAAGGAAATACCATTTCTCTCTGTGCATGAAAACCCATAAAATCTTTATATATTCTATCTTGTAAATATTTTCTCACAAAGCACTGGGATCAGAGAGACAGAGAAAATGAACTGTCTGTCCCAAGGAAGGAGCGCATCACTTTGAACTTGACAGGCTGGACAAGAGTTACATGTCACCACTGCTCTCCAAGAGAGCAGGAGACTGGAAGTCAGGAGACACCACATCCCACCCTGGCACCTTGGCGAGGTCCAGTCAAATCCTGCTTGCAGTCTAGATCCAGAACACACATGGAGGGGCCACTGAAACTGTGACCAAGTTAAGGCTACATTATGTTTTAGCACAGGTATTTCAACAACATTCAAACACTGCCTGTGAACGCTACACAGCTTTGTTTCATGTTTGTCAAGCAGCTCTATATGCTTACAGGAAGTTAAAGAATTTAAGCTCTACTAAGTAAAAACATTTATGCACACAGCAGGAATTTTGCAACAACTTCTTCTACACTTGCTCTACTTGTTACAGGATTTGTCAAGATCTGGTTTTAATTAACAGGAGCAACTTCTTGCATGTTTTTTCCAAGCCATTTTGTTCTTAAGACAACAGATGCATCTAAATTGTCTTTAAGTCAATTCTGTAGCTTCCTATTGAAAAGTAGAGACTGAATCATTTGCACAAAGTCACAGAAAGACAGAAATATCAAAAACACAACTGAAGACTCCAAATTGTCTGCAAGTCCTTAATTGCTAACCCAGGGCTCAGAGAGTGCAGAGAATGCACTAAAAAACCCAGAGTGCTGAAATTCCAAGAATTCCTCAGCTGAGGAGGACATCATAAGCTTCAATCTAAAATCAAAGTCTACTAACTGGTAGGCGTGGAGGGAAGGGAAAGCAAAAGAAAGTTAGAAGATATAAAACTTACACCATCTCCCTAGATGCAGGCCCTCTGTTGAGCTACGCAGATGATGTAAGCATGCAGCATAGCAGCTTCCATAGGAGTTTTTTTATCTTCCCTTGGGCCCGATGAGAGAAGGAAAGCAACACCATGCCAGACCAAAAAAACTGGCTGAACAAAAGTTTTTCTAAGATAGTATTTAAATTACAGAACTATTGAACAGATACATGCCATTATCTTCCTTCCTTGGTCAAAGACAGGTTAGAATCATAGAACAACCAGGTTGGAATAGACCCACCAGATATTTCAAATCAGCAATGATGACACACAGCGCAGAAAGCTGAAAGCCATCAAGAGAGACTTCAGAGCTCTTGAGAGAATGATGTAGGCCTCTGGGGCACAAGTAGTGTTTAGCTCCATTCCAGTGCTAAGGAATGAGGAGCAAGAGATCAAAAAAAAGCACTTGATTAATACCTGACTCTGAGCATGGTGTCAGGAGAGAGGCTTTGGGTTCTTTGGCATAGGTGGCCCACACACCCCTAGGCTTCGTTACTAGGGATGGGGCACTCTTGTCTTCCTAGAGGGACTAAAGCCCTTACTAAAAATCTAGCTAGGCTCATAAATAGAACTTTAAACTAGATGTGAAGGGGAAGAGGGATGAGACCAGGCTAGTTGGGAGTGAGTCTGGAAGTGGAACTCCAGTGACTAAGAGATGGTGTGCTGGGAAGGACTGCCAGTATGTCACCACAGAGCAAGTGGGAGTGATTCCAGCAAGGATGAAACTGGCACTGAGCCGTTAGTTATTCCAAGGACCAGTCAATTGGGAATAAACTCTATTCCCTTTCGCCAGCTCAGCTGAAATGCATTTACACCAATGCACACTGCATGGGCAGTAAGAAGGAAGAGCTGGAAGCTGCTGTAGGGCAAGGAGAATACGATGCTGTTGCCTTCACCGAAACATGGTGGGACGACTCGTGTAACTGGAGTGCAGCTATGGTGGGGTACAAACTCTTCAGGCAGGAGAGGAGGTGGGATAACTTTCTATGTTAGAGTGCTTTGATACCCTTGAGATCGATTATGGTGAGGAATGGACTAAGTGCCTGTGGGTTAAAATCAGAGGAGCCCACATGAAGGCAGATACTGTGATGGGAGTCTGCTACAGACCACCCAGCCAAGGAGAAGCAGCTGATGAGCTCTTCTATAAACAACTGGGAGTAGTCTCAAGGTCGCTACCTCTTGTCTTTGTGGGAAACTTCAGTCTTCCAGATATGTGCTGGAAGTACAATACAGCAGAAAGGAAGCAGTCCAGGAGCTTCCTGGAGTGCATGGAAGACAACGTCCTCACGCAACTGGTGAGTGAACCAACAAGGGAAGGTGACCTCCTGGACCTGCTGTTTGTGAACAGAGAAGGCCTTGTGGGGGATGTGACGGTTGGAAGACACCTGGGACAAATCAATCACGAGATGATAGAGTTTTCAGTACTAGGTGAGGTAAAGAGGAGGATTAGCAAAACAGTCACATTAAACTTTCACCAGAGGGCAGACTTTGGACTGTTCAGAAGGCTGGTTGGCAAAGTCTCATGTGAAACAGTCCTGAAAGGCAAGGGAGCCCATGAGGGCTGGGTGCTCGTCAAAAAGGAAATCCTAGCAGCTTAGGAGCAAGCAGTCCTCATGTTCCAGAATAGGAGCCAGTGGGGAAAAAAACAGCTTGGTTGAGTAGGGAGATCTTGAGAGACATCAAAAGGAAGAGGAGGGTGTATGAGCTTTGGAAGAAGGG
>WAAB01016000.1:4782-19549 GCA_013389865.1 Piaya cayana
AAGAGGGGAGATTGGGATGAGATTTTAGGAAGAAATGTTTTGCTGTGAGGGTGGGGAGGCCCTGGCCCAGGTTGCCCAGAGCAGTGGTGGCTGCCCCATCCCTGGAGGGGTTCAAGGCCAGGTTGGACCAGTGGGAGGTGTCCCTGCCCATGACAGAGGTGGGACTAGGTGGGTTTTAAGGTCTCTTCCAACCCAAACCATTCTATGATTCTGTGATTTCTATCACAGCATGGTCTGCGGGTCATAACCAGTACCAAGGTCCTACTGAGCCAGGTGATGTCCAGAGCCGCAGCTGCTGCCCCACAAAGCTGAACAAACAGCTGTGGCAGCACTAGGAGTTCCCCCTAGATTTCTTAAGTCCCAGACCAGCTCTCCAAACATTTTTGAATGTGTTTGCACACTATGAACTGCATCAACCACATGGGCAAGGCAAACTGTTGTCCTCCATGGTACGGGCAGTCTTTAACCTCATAAACCAAATATTTCTGCAGGGCACCTGGAGTTTTTTATAGACTCTCCAAAGGCAAAAGCTTTATCTGAAAAATAAAAAAAAAGATGAAAAAATCAAGGCTTTGGATATCTCCTGCTGAGCCCTCTCCACACTTCCCCCCCTTTCCTCGCATCCAATGCTGGAGCAGATAACTAACTGACTTGTTAGTCTTTTAAGCAGGTTTTTCCCATGAATATCACATAACCTTAGGCTCTCAGAGCAGGGTAATGGAAACTGCTACGCTCTCTTGCTTGGCCACGTTACAGAGATGATTGCTAAGCAGGGAGATGACATTTGCATGATTTACAGAACTTACAAATCCCTGCTGTGGTGGAAACACTCCCTCAGATTAGCTGCAATTCTCCTGCCTAGCTCAATCACAGCCCTTCCTCACTGCCATGCCCGCTACTCTGAGCGGGGAAAAGATTGCCAGCAGGGTAAGTATCAACATTTTTATACGTCTTTACCGAGAGGAAACTTGGAAGACATAAAAATGCCATGAAACTGCTGATGACAACCTTGGCTGTGGCACCACCTCTTCTCTGTGTAACTGCCCATTGGTTTCAATTGCTCGTAACCCCATCAACCTTCAGGTATTTGAGCTGAAACTGGACATTTACAGAGGTTTAGAGAATTGGTTAAAGTGCAGCCTGAGACATCTATGCTATGCAGGCTGGGTGCCAGTTACCTCCCATCTTTGGCAGCTCAGTATCAGGAGTTACATAGAATCATAGAATTACCAGGTTGGAAAGGACCTCTTGGATCACCGAGTCCAAACATTCCTATCTGCCACTAAACCATGTCCCTGAGCACCTCATCTACTCGTCTTCTAAACACCTCCAGGGATGGTGACTCAAAGAGCCACCATCCACCTTACTAACCTCGAGAACCCCCTGACCCCTGCTGCCCCTCTAAATGATGCAAAGTGTTTTCAGGGAGGGCCAAAATGAATAAACAGCCTCACACACCCACGAATCCTGTCTGTGTATTTTTTCTTTAGCAAAACACAAGCAAGAAGCAGGTATAATGATCAACTGTCTCTCTTTATAGGTTTAGTGCCAAGTCTTGTATAGCCTAGTCCTGAATCTCGACTGGGGCTACTAAAAGCATCCTTACAGATCGGGGAAATCAAATATCCGTACCAGATCCGTGTGCTCATCTGAATTGAGCTTTGTTTTCGGGGGAAGAAATCAAGGTTGAATAATGCTGGTGAGCTGTGAAAAACAATAACTGCTCTGCTCTCAAGGGGATGTAGCAAAACGCAGTGTGCTTGGCAGGTTTGTTTCATATAGGTGGGAAATCACTGCGAGGCAAGCAGAAGGCTGCTGATCGGCTCATAGAGTCTCCATTCCTGCTGATAGCACACGTTCGCTTCCAGCTTAAATAGCTTTATAAATGTCAAAAACTGTATTTTGGTCTAAAACTTTATGTTCTGCAAATTACTGACTTTCAACCTTTCTTTAATGTATTAAGGGAGTTACCTGAGGCAGCAGTAGCTGAAAACAGCTGCTACACAATATAAACCCATATCAGCCCCATTATGAATACCCTTCTCCTCCCCTTTTCCTTCCCCTTTTCCTTCCCCTTTTCCTTCCCTTCCCCTCCCAGTAGGGGTGAGTATGTCTCAAATATCACCAGCCAACTACACATTAGATTCTCAGCCTCTCCATAGGGACTGAAAATAAGGCAACAAATGGGACAGAAGCTGCTAATGCCATCGAGATGGATGTTATTACACACATGTTGGACTAGTTTGTGTTTTCTTGTCCATTGCCTCTGGGGACACCTTAGAGCAGCCTCCCAATACCCAAAAAGGACCTACAGGAAAGCTGGGGAGGGACTTTTGATCAGGGAGGGCAGGGACAGGATGAGGGGGAATGGTTTAAAGCTAAAAGAGGAAAGATTGAGATGAGATCTTAGGAAGAAATGTTTTGCTGTGAGGGTGGGGAGGCCCTGGCCCAGGTTGCCCAGAGCAGTGGTGGCTGCCCCATCCCTGGAGGGGTTCAAGACCAGGTTGGATGGGCTTGGAGCCCCTGATCCAGTGGGAGGTGCCCCTGCCCATGGCAGAGGGTGGAAGTGGCTGGGCTTTAGCATCTTTTTCAACCCAAGCATTCTATGATTCTATTAACTGCTTGAGAGAAATCAAAGTCGGTTTTCTTGCTGGTCTCTGGGAAGAGGCGGTTGCTTCCTTGCTCTCCTCCGTGGACCCGTTCTACACCGTCTGCTCATGGGGAGGGCGATGTTTCAGCAACTGAGACAGAAAAGCTGACACGATAATGGTGCTGCTATTGCCATTAATTAGGCAGCCCAGGAAGTGGGTTTTCATCCTGCTTTCTGTTTGCTTTTTAATCAAAGCTATGTGGGTTGTCGCAGGCAGGAGGGAAGCGAGGGTAGATGCTTTTCTAATGTATGTTCATAAGCAATTTGGAGGACTTTGAAACGCGACTCTGTGGCGAGCTCGTTGATTGCCAGCTGCAAAGGGAGAACCACAAAGCTACAAAGATCTGCTGTCGGGTCTGACTCGCCAAGTGAAAAACACGCATTAAAATACGCATGTAATTCAATTGTGTCTGAATTGTTGCGGTTTGGACCTTTGTGCCACCAATTCTATCAAGACAAAGTGGATGAGAAAATGTCAGTGGTCAGATTTGCTAGGTTGCAGCACTGCCCCTTTACACTGGTGTATAAATAACTTCATGTGGTGTCCAAGAGCAGAGAAATCAGACTTTTCAGTGCAAGATGTTCTTGAAAATCCTGCCAGACCCAGGTTGGGTGGCAGCATGATTGCACACCAGGGCTAGTCACCTTGGAGAGCCCTTATGCCTGACCACATATCACATGGGCAGAGAGGCAGGAGGAACCTTGCTGCCTGCCAGTGCCTTCCAGCCCTCATCAAGCATCAAACAAATGAACCTCACCTGAGCATCACACCCCAGAGATGAAATGCAGTTCTTGGTCCTATAAGAAATTGGTCTCTCAAGTAATAAGTCATAGGATGAGAGGAAATGGCCTCAAGGTTCAGATTATGCATTAGAATCATAGAATCATAGAATCACCAGGTTGGATGAGACCCACTGGATCATCAAGTCCAACCATTCCATCAATCACTAACCCATGTCCCTCAGCATCTTGTCCACCCGTCCCNCCATCCAGTGGTTGGGTTTAAAAGTCAGGTAGGCAAATTGCTCAGAGATCTGGTTTAGTAGTGGACAGGTATGGGTTGGACTCAATAATTTCAATGACTTTTCCAACCAAATGATTCTATGATTCTGTTTTAGGACTCAAGCGGAGCCTGCAGAAAGTTGCCCTCATGCATGTGTACACAAAAAACACCACTGACATCAGGCTGGGTTTTTAAAGTAATAAATCATGCAAAGGAAAATACGCCTAGGTGAAGCACTAAGGCTGATGAACTCTGATAGAGTGACAGTCGGACACCTAATCACATTCGATAGTACAAAACTGCCAGTCCCAGAGAGAGACTGTGCATTGGAAAATGAAGTAGGACCACTAAAGCCACCCGAAACATAAATCACAGCAGAATTTATTAATCATACAAAATACAAACAGCCATAAATCTATCACAAACAAGCAGACCTGGCCGTCCGCAGGAGCAGGGGAAAATAAAGTGGAAGAAAATGAAAAAAGATGCAGTAAAAATCGTGAGAATGAGAAGCCAGCATCAGGGGAAGAGTATTGAAGTTTAATATTTCACAGGAGAATGATTCCAGCCCTTTCTCCTACCAATGTTAATGTCAGATTTTGTGTGAATGCCCTCTCATTGACAGCAATTTGTGGGTTTGGTCACCTGTTAAAGAACGTGGTGGCCGCAGCTGCCAGGGATCTGGGCACTCGTGGAAGCTGGTGTGGTGTCAGATAGGTTGGTTTTCCTGAGCCCAGATCTCTTCCTGTTAACTGGGAATAACACATCCATCCTCATTGGTGTGATGGCTGAGACAGTGGTGGTTCCTCGGTGAGAAGCAGCTCCTCAACAGACACAAGCTCAAGTGTCTTCATTGCCTTCAGTGGAACAGCATCAGTTACAGAGTGGGGAAAATGAGCCTCAAACTACACAAAAGGCTGCAATTTCAACCGGGACTGCTCTTGTCATAGAATCATAAAATCATAGAATCACCAGGTTGGAAGACACCCACCGGATCATCAAGTCCAACCATTCCCACCAATCTCTAAACATGCCCCCCTGGCCCCAAAAAGGGTTTTTTTAAATAAGCCCTGGAATGGCAGAAAATCTTCATTTCTTTTGCTCTGAAATTGATGAGAACTTGAAGTGAATTCAGGAAACGGTTGAAGAACTGATGGGTGTTGAGTTGGTGTTGGGTGTTGGTCCTTTTACCTCGCTGCCCAGATGCTGGAGGGGGTAGAAGAAACCAGCACTGGGAGGTGTGAGCCCACCACCCTCCCTGCAGGAGACAGTCATCGTGGCCTGACAAGGTGAATGAATCATAGAATTGTTTGGTTGGAAAAGACCTTTGAGATCATCAAGCCCAACCCTACCTGTTCACTACCAAACCAGCTCCTTGAGCCCCTCATCTACCTGTCTTCTAAATCCCTCCAGGGATGGGAAATCAACTGCCTGCCTGGGCAGCCTCTGCCAGTGCCCGAGAACCCTTTCAGTGAAGACGTTCTTCCTAACATCCAACCTAATCCTCCCCTGGTACAACTTGAGGCCATTTCCTCTCATCTTATCACTTATTACTTGGGAAAAGAGGCCAGCATCCACCTCCTTTCTGTGAACTGTAGACAGTGGTGAGGTCTCAGCATCCTTTTTTCGAGTCTAAACAAACCCAGTTCCTTCAGCCGCTCCTCATAAGACTTGTTCTCCAGCCCCTTTTCGCAGTTTCTCTTGCTAATTTTAACTTTAGATCCCTGATTAAACATTCTTAGGAGCACGGGCATGTTCTTGTTTTACCCCGTCTTTGGGGAGCGAAGCGTATCTCCTACTGCCTGACCAAGGAATTGTTTCTGGAAGAAAAGCACTCGTGTACTCATTTCACACGCCTTTCAGAGTGAAGATCCTCAGAGTGGTACTTTCTCTACCCATGTTCACTTTTTCTCTTCGGAACGTACTTAGCTTTGAGCTATAAACTAACATTGGGATATTTTGCAAGTCATGCCTCATAAAACGTTTTTGGCATTTTTGTGGGTCATTCTCAGTCATCTTTTGTTTTACTGTGACCGCAGCTCTTCCTTTTAGGACAATTGAATCATGACTCCTGCCTCCTAGGGTGGGCATCCTTGCCTTTTATCTCCGGGGTATCCTGCTGTAAATCTTCTCCAGCCCCTCCAAAGCAGAGAAACAAAGAGACCAACTCTGCAAATTGGCTGAAAGAGCTCTTTGTTCTCCCTCTGTCATATGGGGCTGCAGCACAACTTTCCAGACCACGAGTAACCATTTCAAATTTTACTCTTTTTTTTTTTCATTTAGTAATTTCAGTCATTTCCAGCTACTTGCAGTAACTATTGTGAGGGTGGAAACTTTCAAAGGGTCAGAACATGATAATTTTCACCCGGGGGTCCCAATAGAATCATGGAATCGTTTGGTTGGAAAAGGCCCTTGAGATCACTGAGTCCAACCATATCTGTCCTCTACTGAACCATCCCTGAGCACCTCATCTGCCCATGTTCCAAATTCCTTCAGGGATGGGGACTCCACCACATCCCTGGGCAGCCTCTGCCAGTGCTGAAAAGCCTTTTGGTGAAGATTTTTTTTCTTAATATCCAGTCTAAACCTCCCCTGGTGAAACTTGGGGCCATCCCCCCTCATCGTATCACTTGCTGCTTGGGAAAAGAGTCTAGAACCTACCTCCCAAGTAACACTTGGCTGAGATGATCTCTGGCTCACTTGTGCCACTATTTCATCATCTTGGATAACCGGGAAATCTGCAGGAAACTGAATGGATGCCAATGGTGTGTAACGTTAAAAAACAGCAGATGTTTACCTCTCAGTTAACTTTATGCTAGTCGTTACAAACTAAACAAAGAAACTCGTCAAGGACTCGCAAGACAACAAACAGTGAGGACGTGATTAACACCAGTCAATGAGTTTTGCCGTTTTCATCCTTTGTTTGGGCCAGAAATAGGTCTTGTAAAAAGAATTGATTTCTGCTAAGCTTTGGGTATCCCGTTGCAGCACAGTTTGATATATTTATAATGAACTCAGTGCCAAATTAGCAGAGTAAATGGTAAATGGACTGAGGTTGGGCTAGGTGACAGCTCTCAAAAAGCGGTTAGCAGCAGGGAGGCGATGCTGAATGGGGTTGTTACTTGTGGATTCTGCCAAGACCACTTCCAGGCCAAGTTATTCAATAGTTTTAGCAATGATCTGGAAGAAAATCATTACTGATAATTGCAGATGTCACAAAGATTGGCAGAGCAATTAACAACGGTGAAGATAGGGGAGTCAGAGTAACTCAATTTCCTTAATAAATGGGATCCATCCAAACAATGTAGAATTTGAATAACAACAAATTCAAGGTCACTTATGGAGGAAAAAACAAAGAGCCTCCCGAGTAGGAAGTGGTTTTGGAAGTAGATTCCAACAGTGGTGTGGGAGTGAATCTCTGATGGGCAGCTGGGTATGAGCCCCCACCGTGGTGGCATTGAAAAACGGATTTACGTGATGCTGGGAAATATTAAACGGGGAGTTAATGAGTGGGAGTTTGGAACTGACTTTCTCTGTGTTCATGGCTGGAAGAAAGTCCTTAGCTTTAGCGCTGGCATTTCAAAAAGGTTATTAAAAATAAGAGGGAGGGGGGTGGGCAGTGGAAGTCCTTCCAAACACTCTCAGAAATGGCAGGACTGTCTTCCCAGAGGCAGCGTGTTCGGTCATTTTAGCTCACCCGGGGAAGATCAAGAGGTAACTTGATTATACTGCGTAAAGAACTATCGCAGGGAAAAAAATATCGAGTACTAAAGGGTTCTTTAATCTTGCAGGGAACGACAGAACGAACACCTAATAGCTGAAAGTTTGAGGCAGACACATGTAAATGAGAGAGGCGGCGCGGTTTGGTACCAGCAGGGCTGATTAGCCAGCGAGACAAATTATGGTCATTTTTGGAGAACATTGTGTCAGCATTCAGAGCACCTACTGCTTCGGAGAAATATCACCCGCAATTGCTTTAGCCCTTGGAAATTAGTTTGTCCGTTTTGCAGAGACGAAGGGCTTCACTGGGGGCTGTGGAGCACCCTGTGCTGGAGGGGAGCTGTAAGTGGGGATTAGTGGGAATTCCTGCCCAAAAGCTGATCTGTGGCAACAAAATTCCCCACCAGGAATTTGGCAGGAGGACAGGACTGCCCCCAGCCCAGGCTGCCCAGGCACGGTTCCATTTCCAGGCAAATGAGGCGCTCTCAGTTCATCCCTTTCGCCACATTTCACTGTGCCCTAAATACCAGCCACGTTTCACGGTAACACAGAGGAGAGAGCAGTCTTCAAAGATTTAAGGTCAGATTTGTAGGTACAAGATTGCAAGCAAAAGGTGAGAAGTAAAACAAATACAAAACACAAAGCGAGCTGAGGTTTAACAAGCATTTACGTCCCCTGACATGGCTCCGATCTCGGAGCTAGCGATAAGCGTTCACAACAACAATCCATCTTCCAGGTGTTATCCTCACCTCCACACGCTTCCCCCCTCCACCAAGCCCCAGCTGCAGCTCCTTGGAGGTTTGAATCGTATGTGAATGCAACAGCCCTTTTCTGCCCTATGTGGAGCCAGGCCTGCTGGGTTCTTAAAGGATGCCCGTACTCACACCTCAACTCATCAGCAACTCAGAGGCTTGCGACGGCTCTTCGTGGGCTGAGCAGTAAGTGTTTCAAAAGCAATTCCCACTTTGTTTCTAGCTGGCTTGCTGGTGTGACTGCCACCCACCCAGCTGGATGGTTGTTTTATCATGGGTTGCTAAGTTGCTCACACTAAATATTATATGAGACATCAGGTACACAGACGCCTCAAAAGCACATTTTGGCTCGTTACCAGCTACTTGCATAGACCACACACCACACTCAGAAATGCAGATGGCAGCATGGTAACAAGTGATTTCCCTCTTTGCTGAGTTGGGAACACAATGATAACAAAACGTCTGGGCACAGAGTGGAAGTCTCGATTGGAATGTCCTGCCAGGTCCTCCTGGGGAGGACACCAGACCCATCCTTCTCCCTCTGAACGAGCAGTCTCTTTGTAGGCACCTGGAGAGTACTAGAATCTCCCAGGTTTGAATGGAAGGGCCAAAATACTTCATCTCTTGCTGTACTGCCGAGGACCAGGACCCCTTAGCCAGAGACCCGTCCCCTGAGCAAGGATAACCTGAAGATCTGGTACTGAGGGATGTGCGAGAAGTGGGGCAGATCTTAACTCCTCCAAATCCTGCAGGATTTTAGAAAGGAGACAAGCTCTCCAAGAAAGACATGAGAGAGGAGAAGAGGCCTGGGATGGGGTGATGTATTGAGGGAACTGCATACAGGTTTTCCTAGTTCTCCCTCCACCTTTTCCTTATTAGTGCTTCTTCTGAGTGATATTGTACGTGTGCCCCCAAGTTAGTCATTTTTGCCCCCTATCATTTGCAAAGACTGATCAGGCAGCAGAGATGATAAAGTTTGGGGTGGTTAGAGGAAGTGGAAGTTAGTGACTGAAACAACTTGTGGAGTTCAGAACACGAGTGCTGGGCAGATCGTGTTGGAGGGCAACCCCAATACAGCATCCAAGGGAGAGGATCCACCTTGCTGCACCTTGGATTTCTCCTCTTCTGCACCAGCAGCCTCCTGCACTCATTTCTGTCCTACTAGGAACTGTGAATTTGCGAAGAGAAGGGCTGGAGGCAGGCTTGAAGTACAGAAAGTATGTTTGCTATGAGTTCTGCTTGTGTGCTATATATTTGATATAATAAATCAAGTATTTTAATGGAGGCCACCATCGTTCGCTGCGAAACACCTGGAATTTTGTGCCTCTGTTGCCATTATTCCATCTGCCAACACAAACAATAAATTCTGTCAAACCTCTTTTTAGCGCATTGCGTACGTCTCTGCCTGGTGCTTAAGGCAGGATACTCTTCCTTCATTTTAGCAAAGACTTTGATTAAGAAGTGTTCAAGGGGGAAAGAAACAACTCTCATTTTAATAGGGCAAGAGTAGGGGAGGGTGATTGAGTACAATGAAAAAGGAAACCTTGTCACTATGTCATGTTTAATTTGGTTCCTTGCCAGGTTGCTAAATTCAATTCAGATGCATGATCACACCTTAATGAATTCAATGGGGAAATTAAAATTTAACTATCTGCTCATGAAATGTTCATGCTGTTGGTTGTGTTTAATGACTAAAGACAGGATATGTTGAGTCAAAAAAAAAGGGAGATACCAGTCTGGTTTGCTATCAGGGCACTCTATAAAATTTATTTAATACTCTGGGTTTTGTGTTGAAAAGGAAATACGGTTTTGGACAGAAAATAGGTTCCTAGGCACTTCACAGACAATGATTTCCCACAACTATGCAAGAATACTGGGATCTGAGTTCTGGAACTCCAGGAACTTCACAAGGGCCCACAGGCTAGTGTAGAAGCCTGTGATGCAGGTGTTAAGGCTTCAGCTCCTATCTCCACCTCTCAAGCGTCCTTGAACATGGTTCCTCGGCTCAGATCCACCCACACCTCTCCAGTTCACTGTGCACCACGTGGCTATTCAAGAAGGGTTGGATCATGGTGGTTCCCAAAACAGAAGAAGCCATCAGCAGGCAGTGGTGCTGGACCATGCATCGAGACTCCTTTGAGAGCAAAATCCCCTACAAGTCCCACCTTGAAGAGACATTGCAACCCTCCTCCGATCTGCACCCTTCCTACCCCCAGGACACAGCCACAATGGCAAAGAGGCTGTAGGGCTGCACACAGAATCATAGAATCACCAGGTGGAAAGAGATCACCATTTGATCATCAAGTCCAACCATTCCCATCAATCACTAAACCATGTCCCTCGGCACCTCATCCACCCATCCCTTAAACCCCTCCAGGGAAGGTGACTCAACCCCCTCCCTGGGCAGCCTCTGTCAGTGCACTGATATGCATTAGATGTTCCTGGTGTTGAGACGGGGGCTGTGGTCATGCTATGGGAGTCAGTCATGAGCATCGCTCATTCAACACCAACTCTGAAGATTCAAGAAGGTGCTTGGCAATTTGTGAAAGACCCTTTGTCATCTCCAAAAGTCCCCAGTGGTCATAGGGATCAGCTCGTGTGGATTCTTGGTGGGCCACAGCCAACACTTGCTGTTTAGCTGCAGCTGCAAATGTATAGCAGCTTTGAGAGTCTACCACTTCACCTCTCTGCGCTGTAATATGACCTTTACCAAGGGGAGCAGCATCTGGCTTCTGTGAAGATGAATGTATTGAGGTCTCGTGGGAAGGAGGACGAGGCAAGTATCACAACCAGAGGGGTGGAAACTGTTTCTGCTCCACTGGCTTTGACAGAGCTCAGATGATTTACACCAGCAAAACATCCAGCCTTGAGTTGCTCTGTGGGGTGGGATCTGATGTGGATCAAGAACTTCAAAGGAACTTGCAGGTATCAGAGGAAGGTTTTCTTTACAGAAGATCTGTGCCTTCCCCAGCCTCATCAAATCCTGATCCATGCTCAGATCTGCCCACAGAGCCTCTGCTATCAGCAGGGAGCTGCAATCAGCTCCGTGTAAGCTATAAGCAGTGAGCAAGTCCCTCTAAAATACTGTCACACTCAAGAAGCTGGAGTAGACGGAGATCGTTTAGCAATGTGGCTAAATAAGAAACATCATTACTGGCTTTGCTTTCACTCTACATTGTTTGTAAAGTTGTCCAAACGCTGCCCTACTGATCACTGATCACTCCATAAACCAGGAGTGGGAGGCCCGGAGTGCTGCTAAATCTAGGAAAAGAGCAATCTCGCTGCAGATGTCTGATAAAAGAAGCATTAAAGGCAAGAAACAAAAGGTCAAACAAAAATGGCTGTGGAGGAGGCTGTAATATCAGTATCTCCCAGTCTCCCCATCCCTGATTCCTGAGGAACATGAAGGAGATCTAGGGAGAGTCCAAAACCTGTTTAAGCTCAACAGTAAGGGCTGGAAATAGCAGAAATATCTCCAAATTTTACTCATTTCTGCCAGCAGTAATTGATCCAGATGCTGGGGCAGCCAGCGGTTGGATGAGGGAGCCTGGAGGTCTTCAGGCAATGCCAGGGCTGACAGAGCTTGGCTGGAGGATGAGGGTCTGGAGCTGCTCAGCTAGAGCAGGACTCCAAGAGAGAGATCCTCCACAACATCGAACCTCCAGGGCAAAACGAACAAGCTGAACGTCTCAGTGAGCTTTGTTTGTGCATTAATACTCCTTGTAAACACCTGATTTGCACTGTACAGTTTTTAACCTTTACTCGCCCAGAGTTCATTATGGACCAGAGAGCCAGACTTGCTGGGATCCTCTACAAGAGCATGATCACAATGAGAACCAGATTTCAGTGTTCAGCAGAAGACACAACGTGGCACATCAGGACAGTCAGTGTCGGTGCATCCGGAGAGTGAGAAGAAAGGCTTTTCAGACCTTTGAATGGTTGGACTCGATGATCTGGTGGGTCTTTTCCAACCTGGTGATTCTATGATTCTGTGATTCAGATGGGGATGTGGCAGCTGGGGCTCTCAGCCGGAGGGAAATCTGTGGAGCTCCTTTCTGTGCAAGGTTCTAAAGCGATGCAAACACAGCAGAGAGGCAGACAGCAGAGCAGCATCTCACCTGCTCTGTCACCCCGTACTTGAGATGAGTCAAAGATCAGATTGCGATCAACAAATGGTGTCTGCAGGGGGAGAGAGGCCGTGGGTTTGGATATGAGATCTAACCTTCATATGGAAAGGTTAGCAGCGCATGTCTGATGCTTAGACCTGCACACAGCGTGTGTGCCCAGCACCTGATCGCCTACATGCAGCCCATCTCCTAATTAGCACAAGAGGGCAAGCCAACAGCCTCAATAAAACCACTGGGATTCAGGAGAGCTTCTTAATTGAAAGGCAGAGGCAGGGATGTCAGAGCGAGCGCGGGCTGGCGGGCAGGGAGCTGCCGTGAGCAGGGAAGCAGGACACAGCACCTGGGGGAGAGGGAAAGGGCATGTTCCCTGCAGCTCGCCCCAAACCACCCCATGGGACAGTCCACTCTCAAGCAAACAGCCCACACTGCCGTGCCTTCCCTTTCCCAGTGGCAGATTATTATCTGCAGCTATGCAAAATAATGCAAATGAGGCTATAAAGATGTTAATTATGCTGAAGGAATTAACTGCTCATTAACTTAAACTTCCTGCTCAATTATTTTCATTACTGTCCCTCCTTTTCCAGTGAGAGGAAAGGACACGTACAAGCCTCGATGCTCCCTGGCAGCCCCCTTTCCCTCAACCTTCTCCTGGCAGTCCTCACCCACGAGGTTGCTCAGCCCTCCTCATCCTCACTGAAGGATGATGTCCAGAGGCACCAACCCACATCAGAGCACACCGATCCTGCTAAGCACCACAGCAAGTACCCCAACAGCCACAGCCAACAGGCAGGGCACATGTCTGGAAGGGGACTTTGCTCTCATCTTCATCACTGCGTGACTCGGGTGGAATCAGATCATGTCCCAGTACCTCAATTTCCCCATCTGCAATACAACAGATAATATGCAATATAATGAAATAAAATACAATATAATGTCATAAGAGTGATAAAGTACTTGGGAATTCACTCAGGGATGACCAGAAATGAAACCCTGGAAGGGTTCGGCAGCACGTTAGGAAATGTAATGGGAAGGGAAGCCAGGGAAACAACCAAGCTGTTTAGCAGTGACATTTGTTGCCAGCCCTTGTTTTTGTCCATGGATATGCCTGGACTGATATCCCAAGTCATTCCTCACCTTGGCAACTTTCATTTCTTTCCACCCAAGCAAGCCCTATAAACCGCCTGCATTAGAACAATTAAATTACATGCACAATGTTTACACAAACACTGGCACCATCATTAATGGCAGCACTCAGAGATGCAAACGAAGTCTGCATGTGCTCTTGTGATCCGTCAGGGAGAAGAATCAGATTTGCCAGTGGGTTTGGTTAAAATATTTAAATGAGAGGTTGCTGCAGTTCAGGGTAGAGGAAATATCGCCAAGGATGTATCCGACGCATCACAGCTCACGGTGGCACCTCTCAAAGGGCCACTTAGTCTGATCTGCATACCAGAGATACCCAGACATGCTGCTGGTGCCTGCAGCCTGGATGATGCCTGATGCACGGTAAGACCTGCTCTAGAGAAATTAGGAAACGAGCTGCATCCAGGCTGGAAAAGAAAAGCATAGATGGAAAGGGAGAGTTGCTTCTCCAGCACTGTGAGAAGTCACAAGTGGCTGCACAAACCCAGCCTGTGTGGCCATCTAGCCCTGCCTCTTATCTCAGGATAAAAGCAAATGTCAGGGTAAGGGTATAACAGAGCAAATAAATATTGTGCTCTTCCCCTTGAATACCACCCCAGCCTTTGAGGACTTGCAGCTCAGAAGTGGTTTCAATGCAGTTATTGCCCCTTCCTGGGTTTTCTCCCATGCACTTGCCCGCTGTAAACTTGCTGCAGGCTCCACAGCTGAGCTCTGCATTGAAGGAAGAGCTGCCTTTGGGTTTGCTTTCAACCTGCCTCCTTGCTAACATCATTCACATCCCCTAATCTCACGCTGAGGGAGATGATGCGACACATCTGTCTGTCTTCCCTTGCAGGGAGACATCTCTGAGAGGGCTGGCTGAGCAGGGACTGGGCAGCCCATCACAGCCTTTTCTTGGCTGCTCTTGGCTCTCCATTATTTCATCTCCATTTTATTTGCACAGGTGAAGCCATGTAGCACGTTGAAGCGAGAAACTGGCCACATCTTTAAGATGTGGATGGTTGTTTTCTATAGCTGGCTGTGTTCCCAGCTCCGGTTCTGCAAAGTGACAGCTGGGCCACAGCAGAGGGATGCACGGAGGGAAAACAAGCAGCCAGAGGTGGGACGCACCCTTCCTATGTGCACTGGTGGCTGCTGAGATTGGCAGCCCCAAACCCCTCTGTGTCTTCTCTGTGTCCCCAGTAGACCCACACCCACACTGAAGCCACTGTCCCAGTGCAAGATTCCATGCTGAAAGGACCCTGGTGAAGGGTCCTCACCAAGTCAGAGATGAGCTGCCAGGAGGAGAGGCTGGGAGCTGGGAAAAAGGAAACAGTCCTGGAAATAACAGACTTAACAGAAAGGTCTTAACTTCACAGGCCTTATGAGGAAT
>WAAB01016008.1:0-26292 GCA_013389865.1 Piaya cayana
AAGCAACTTGGGCTTCTTATCATTAGAAAATATAGGTTCCTTGTTTTTAACTGATAAATTCAGTTCACTTAAAGCTGTATTTTTTCCATGAGTCAAAAGGAAGCAAAGTTTACATTTCAAAATTAGGATTTGGATAATATTTTAAGAACAGGCATACCCACAAAATTTGTAATAGTTCACACCAGTGTTGAAAATTTGACTGTTCAGTGTCTCATTGTGAATCTCTCGTGTATGTATATATATATGTATATAAACTTTTTTTTTCCTGATATTTTCCTCAACTCTAGTGTGATTTGGCTTCCTAAATACTATTTTTACATGAGAAATTGAAAGAGTGATGGCTGCTGAAGTGTTTCAGAGATGGAATTAAAGTTTAATCTCTCAGCTTTTTTACTTCACAATTTGGGGCAGGGCGGGGGGGGGGTGTGTGTGTGTGCACGCCTTTTGTCTGCCACAACATCTCTTCACACACCTAGAGTTTACATTTGGTGATGAGGGACACCCAAGGAGATCCTGAGAAAGGTTTATATCTGCAGACCAACCACTCTGGGAATGACCTCTCTTCCTGTTATTTCATTGACAGTTATCCAAGCTCAGGTTCTCAAACCATCAGAGAACTGACATAAACATTTGAGAGAAGATGGTAAACTATTAACTGCACTCACTTTCGTAAAGTAGGTTTCCTGTAGTCATCAATCTTAAAACCAAAGAAACATATTACTGTAAACACCCATCTCTATAAAACCTTCAGCTTCAATATGACAACTAAATAGTCATTCCAACTTTTGTCTAAACTTTCACAGATGCATACTTGCACTGTTATCTCTGTCATTTCTGGCTGATTGAAAACGCACCTCCATCCTCTTCATTCTCTGAGAATGACAGGAAGTTTGTCTGCTTCAGAAACTCCTGCAGCCTTCTCAAACTTCCTCTCATTTTACCTATTGCCTCGTCATCCCTCTTCCCTGCTTTTGAGCTGTTGTTGTTCCACTCATGTTCTACTGACTCATTCTTTGGCTGCAGTACTAAGACTAAAGCAGAAGAAGCTGACATGGTTGTTCATAGTCCAACAACTAAGAAGGGTGCTGAAGAGGTTCATATGTGGGGTTTTTGGAGAGAAGGATCTATCAGGATCAGATGCAGGAGCTGTGGGTTTGGATTAGAGTTATTCTACACCAATAACAAAGTAAAGGAAAGCAGTTGCAGAAAAAAGCCTGCCATTTGTTAGAACAACATTATTTCAGCAATATCCTTTAATTAAACTGTCCTCTGCTTTTCTCATTATGCCTGTAGCACACCTACACAATATTCATGTTGTTTTCTGATGCCCAGCTCCTTTTACTTAGTTTCTTAAGCAGAAACATTAAGTTAGTTAATACTTCTAAGCAGCCACTTGAGCTCCAAATATTATTTTGACTTATTATGTTATGTGCTATTGCAAAATATTTAACTTGAAGCTTTCAAGCAACAGTCAATCCACTGATATAAAAAAGTCACTGTTAAAAAGAAAAAGATGGGGAAGAAAATGCAAAGGTTTTCCTATTTTTTAGTTTAAATCCTTGATTTGAAAAAAGCTGCTGAAAAATATGAGTAACTGGCCCTATAGCACCCTAAAAGCAAAAATGCTTTTTTTGAGGGGCTGAGATACGTGGGAGATCAAGTTTAAGTAATTTATTCTTTCATGGTCAGATATCTACACTGGATGATTTCACAAATCTGGAGCAGAAAGCAGCTGGAAAGTAATGTCAGCCCTATGCATGGCAAATGAAAGGAAACAAGTGCCCTTGAGAATGGGACTGATTACATCTTGAAATAAGTCTACTGATGACAGGCTAACTCATTTTGCTTTGCTTTTGAACACTCATATTTGCTGAGCTGAACTTGGTGATTAGGTTCAGGAAATCCACCCTTTTTAATCCAAATATTTTTGCTGCACCCTAACACAAACTATTCATTAATTTCTGTATCTGAGTTTTCTTGGGCAATAATTTCTGCAGTCCTTACACTGAACTGATTTTTTTCCTGGTGAGCTCACTTGTTTTTGGTACTAATATGCTCCTGCAGTAGCGCTGCAGGATTGCCCCTCCCATAGATCAAAGAGCAAATCTTAAACTTCTTCCAGAGAGTCTAATGTTTATATCCTCACTGGTTTTCTCCTCTTTCACATACTACTCTAAACTGTCTTCAATACCAGTACTGACATTATTCATAATAGATATTCATAATAATATTCATAATTATGAATATTAGCTACATATAATATAGATATTANTAGATGGGTAGGACAAATGTTAGAGACATGTTTTAGTACAGATAGGAATGGTTGGACTTGATGATCCAATGAGTCTTTTCCAACCTAGTGATTCTATGATTCCATGATTTATGTTATTGATACACCATCAAATTCTCGTTCACCAAAAGAGAAAGGCAGTAAAGTTTAACCCCAAACACAAATTAAGGTTGCTACACTGTTGCTGTTGGGCTCTCCTGTACTTCAGTCTTCCTTTGACCAACCACTATTTTAGCTTTAGAGCTCAGAACTTCAGTTAAACTCTATCAAATGAAACTGTTGTCTTTCCTTTTGGTTCTAAAATTCAAAACAGGAGTTTGATTAGTGAAATGGGGTAAATTTTCTGAATGAAAATGGTACCAGTTTGCTTCCTTTGTTTTTTTTAGAGTGGAGAGAAGAAATTGCTGTGAGTTCTCTGTGATTTCTCACTGTAAAGTGTATCTTCAAGTTTCTGCCCTAGGGACTTTAACACGCTTTTTTGCAATTGTTCATCTTGCTTTGCTTCATTTAAATCCCCTGTATCCTCAGTAATGGTGTAGTTTGCATTTAGACTACAAGCAGAAACTTTGTAGTATTTCTCTGAGTATTCTATTTATTAAAAAATTGTGTTTTGCAACTTGATCTTCACAGAAAGCCATGAACTCTGTCATATTAAACCTTGCTGTGTGTCCAGCCAAATGGAATCCTGTCTGAGGGAATCAAACCTCCCACCAGCTGCTGGTGGGAGGACTTTTGTAATCCGATAATGTTCACTGAAAAAAAACCCCAAAAATAAAGGGAGCCAAAATGATGTAGAGGTAGAAGGTGTTTGAACACTGGGCTTTAGCATATACCAACAGCTGTACCTGAAGAAGGTGAAGTGATGCCCTATAAACCCCTTCTGACCTGAAGAAGTGCCCAGGGCCAGTGGCGTAGCAGCATCAGTTTGTCTGTATTTACTTACATGTTTGGCATTTCAAACCAGGTTGTGCAAAAGGAGTGTGGCCTACACTTACAAAAGATAAAAGGGTTCCCACACTCCCGGGTAATTGTTTAGCAGCCTGACTGTCAACCACTATTAAGTGGAGAAGTCTGATTCGGACAGTCAGTGACTTTTACGTAAATATCTATGTACCTATATACAATACATTCACACAGATATGAGGTTTAAGGTTTATATTACACATTCAAATAAATACAGGTGCATGTGATGAGTTCATCTGAAGTTGCAGTCCTTCATAGGCTCTTAATTTCTCTTCTTTGTAAAGAAAGTAAATATTAACTGCAGGTTATCATTCTTATTGTTTGCATGCACTGATACCAGGAAGCACAAAGTTGCTGTTTCTTTGTTATGCAGTTTAGACATGTTTCGCATTTTTATAAGCATTGAAATTAAATAAGTAAACTGTAATTATAAACTGCTTTATTGCTTCTAATACATACAAATCCAGTCCTGGAACTTCTGTAACCTGTGAAAAAAGAAAGACTATAAAAAGATTAGTTTTAACTCAAGGCAGTTCCTCATGGTTCTCTGGAATTATTTAAGCCTTACGAAGTTACTCTTATGTTAAAATTAAAGCAGAACTTTATGATTTCACAAATCATGTTAGGAGTTTTGACAAGAACTATAACAGCTTTTGGAAGAGTTTTTACACGCTCCAGCAACTGATTAATTCAGAAATATGTCTGCTATAGGGATCTGTACCACACTTCTCATCTTTTTTCTCAGTCACTATTGGCCATATTTTAAGTGATATTCATACAACCCTGTTGTATATGTCTTAATATTTAGGAAAGTCTTGAGCATTCTAGCAAAGAGCATTTTCAAAGAATTCAAAGACTTTATAAGCTTAATGTCTCTAAAAACTGAGGGGGGTTGACTATTGTTATGTTGTGATAGTTGAATACTTCCTCTGTACATCTGTAGTACGGCTGTTGCATGGGAAAAATGAGGGAAATAATTAATTCTAGTGAAGTAGTTTTTCTTATAGTATGCAACATATCTTGTTGCACTGATGCAAAAAGAAATGGTAATAATACAGCGGCAGCCAAGTGTATTGAAGCACAACACAGCAAACATTGCTAGCTTGCTATTGCGAGTTTCTAGAACCTACATATCCCAGTGTCTTTTCCTGTTGCAACCTCTAAATCATTTACAAACAAGGTTATATGTTGCAGCTCAGTAATGTCTGGCAGCTGAGCTCCTTGCCTCTCCAAAAAGCCTATGAAAGATTCTGGCTGGTAATCAAGAAGATTCTGATATCTACTTCTGTCTCTTTCAGTTAAACATGAGGATAACAGAAATACCTTAAACATGCCTGGGGCATACGCATTTAATATATTTAATAGGTATGAAGAGACGACATCTTTGTGAATCTGCTATGAAAATGATCCAGGGTGACTTAGCAGTCACCACACAAGGTACATTGTGGAAAGAAATCTGGACTATTAGTTACTTGCATATGAAATCGCTGGACCTTTTATTTTGGTGTAAGACACAGGAGGATAGAGATCACACAGGTCCATGACAAGCAGGGATCATGATTATCAGGAGTCCCTGACGGCAGAAAAACAGCATATGGTGGTGGATATCAAAGCACAACAGTTCATCTCTTAGCTACAACTTGTCAAGGGGCAGCTGAGGGTAGGATTGAGAATGAAGACCAAATTAGGCACAGGGACAAGCAGGTGACTGGGAGACTTGTCAAGGATTAGGGCCCACACTGTGTTCCAGGGAGAGAGACATGTTTGCAGGAGGAGTGTATGAAGGGAGAAAGAAAGGGTTCTCATTACATTTCCTTTAGCTATTACAAAAATTAGAATTTTGTTTGTGCAAGAGAACAAATCTTTAGTGCAGCTGTTCTGCCACAGACCTCATATTTCTTGCCAAAAGCCTGGCAGGAACTCTAGCATTATCACAGTGAACTGTCCTAATCCACTATTTTGTAGCATGAGTGATCTAGTAAATTTACTGTGCCCAGCAGTGAGTCACATAATGCCGCTTTAATGTGTATGTTCACATGAAGTTGCTGAAAAACAAGGCCATGCAGTCCCCTGTTAAACCAACCCTGTGTGATTCGGTTTTCTTTTTCTCCTGGCTCTCTGCAAGAGTACTTGAGCCTCTTTAGCTACAGAGAGTAGAAGGCTTTCTCCATCTCTACTCTCACTCACAGGACATGCCTACAATGTTCATGTAAGTTGCCCTCTGCATAGGAACTGGTGGGCCTAAACCCGATTGTTTTACTATATAATAGATAGCTTTGAAAATTGAATGATAAAACCACTTATTTTCTTTAAATGCAGGATTTGTAATTTAATTATAAATTTTTCACCTTATTAGCACTAGTGTATCTGCCATAATGAAAACTTCTTTTACGTAATACCTAAATTGTTCCTGAAACATAAGAATTTCATTTTACTCTTACAAATTCAAGCACAAGATACCCACCACCTTGGTTTTCATTTCTTTTAGTTAACAAAAATATGTTGCCCCTAAGACAGGTGGAAATTTGAAAGTCAACACAGCAGTTTTCAGTATGATACATACTTAGAAATTAATTAGACTTTCATTTGCAATTAAAAAATCCTCATGGTTCTTGCTGACAATGTTTAGCATGTTCAGTTTTGTTAACTGTAATAACAACAGAATCCTTCTTTTCTGCTTCAGTGTGCGACTTTGTATTTAAGAGCATCTAACAATGATGTGGTATAGCTTTGAATAAAAAACAAATAATAGTTCCAACTTATCAATAAACATTTACATATTGGGGAAAGCTTGAAAGCAGCAGGAAAGATATGATCCACAATTAAACCAGCTAATTTTATTATTATTACAAGGACTTTGAAATTATAATACCAAAATACAGGAACTACTAACTCTGGCAATTATCTAAACTTTCTTCTGGATAAGTCATACAGATATATTACCTACAAAAATTAATATACATTAAAGACCTTTTTTAAAAAACAAGTAGAAGAAAAGGCAAATAATCTAAATCCTCCTCCACCCTTAAATTTAAACAGATATTTTAAAGTCTGTTTAAAGCTCTGAATTCTTAGGAAGAAAATTTGCCTGGGGAAAAAAAATATATCATTACGAGAACTTTCACAGAATAAACGATTTCGTATACAGTAGATGCAGTACTCTTGAAACAAGCCAGCCAGTAACATGCACATCATGAAGCCAGTAAATCCTTCCAGGAGAGAGGTTATGCTTATGCTGCCAGCTCTTTTAGGTCTTGTGTTGATCCACAATGGGACCCTGCTGCACAGGAGATCCACAAGTCACCTACTCCAGGCAGGTGTCACACGCACAACATTTCCCTCCGACTGTGTTGAGTCATGCCATGCTATGATACAGGCTTCCCTCAGAGGTGGGAGGATCCTAGTCCACAGATGGTGCTGGAGGAACCAGCTCCTGCTTGGCACCACTATTACACACTTTGCCTTGCACTCACCAAACAGTATGGCAAGGAACTCTCATAAGAATATCCTTCAGAAATAAATTATTATCCGGTAAAGAAAATATACATGACATTGAACTACCAAAAGGGAGAGTTTCTCCCATGGACAGGATCTGGTCTGTGTAGTATGCAATGGAAAAAGCCACTGAGACTTTGTCTGATGCTGCATGAATGCACAGTGCCCAGAATATGAGGGGACATAAAATGTTCCTCATTGACTGTATTCATCTTCTTATTCTGCCTCATTAAAGCAGTTATCTTATTAAGCCATTTGTTGTTGAGCCTTTCTTACTGAGATTGAGAAAGATCCCCACACCAGCGGGCTCTTACCTCACCCTACCTCCCACTCCAGTGCAGAACAACTCAGCTTAGCCATCAAGTGTTCTAGAGAGGATGGCTTATTACTTCTAAAAGGGGTATTTGTTATTATAAACTGAAATAAAATTGGCTCAGTCTTTCTCATCATACAGCCACCCACAGTTTCAGCTCCAGGCAGCCTGGACCATATTCAGTGTACTGTCATGAAGGTCAACAGTTCTGCATCCCATCACCAAGTTCCTCATCTACACACTTTCTCCACATGTAAATATTAGTGTGCCTTACTAACAAAGTTCCCAGATACATCATATCTTCACTCTATTGGATGCTACCAAAAGTGGGGGAAATGGCCCAGGCAGGAATATTTTATTCTTCTGCAGGCAGCTGTAATCAGGAGTAGCCTTTTACTCAGTAAATCTTTCAAATGTATGCTGTAAAAGATCTTCATGCTTAGCGACATGTTCAAATGTTGAGTATTGTTAAAAGCGAAGATAGCACAGCCTCAGTAAAAGAGGCCTGAAAGGAATTTTGTCTTCTGTGTTTTCATAGGCTCTCTTACTTTCATACCTTCATTTAGGTTACTTTTGTTTTGGAAGATGCCAGAGGAAGGGAGAAACCGAATCAGCAGTCATTTCTAGTCCAGGCAGTTCAGGTGATTAAATATCAACTTTCCCTTTCTTAACTGAGCTCTATTTGTCTAAAATCCTTGAGTGACAACATTAATAATGGTCTTTTAAAGAAGCTTTTCATTTACATATGCAAAAAATAGTGATTAAATTCCTCCCAAAACAGTGGTGAGAAAGGCTATCCTGCATAGCACCTGATGAGGTGCTATTTTGAAGCTATAAGCCAGAAAACAAAGTGCAGAGCTATCATTTTCAGATTCCTCTCCTGCTGGCACCACTTGTGGTGGATGAGAGAAAGCAGGCCAAGACAAAGCTAAATATGGGTCTTGGATTCTGTCTTCCAATAATAGGAGGCTTCCTGTAATGTAAGTACTGTTGTCTTCATATCAGTTCTAAGAGACCTAGAGTACACTGATGTTGCAGATAAAACTTCAGTGACTGATGGTCAAGTCAGGGAATCTTTAGTTCGAATCTGTAGCTAATGTCAAAAACCTTACTAAAATCCAGGAAAAAATGCACTGACCACCTCCTCTTCATCCACTAGGTAGGTGACCTTATCATAGAAGGATACCAAATTACTTAATCAAGACTTTCCAATTGTGAACCTTGTGAATGTTGATTGTGTCTGGTGGTTGCATTATTCTTTAAAAGCCTTTCAATAGTAACAAGTATAATATTCACCATAATTTTTCCAGTTACTAAGGTTAGACTAACAGGTCTTTAGTTCCCTGGGTGTTTCCTCGCATCCATTTTGTAGATTGGGATAACACTGGATAGCTTCCAGTCAGCAGATAATTCCCCACACTCCCCAGACCTCTAGCAGATGGTTGAAAACGACTTGCCATAGCATCCACTAACTCCTTCAGAATTCTAGAATGAATTGCAGCAGGACCCGTGGATTTGTAACCACACATCTGGTTCCTTACAACTTCAGTGTCAACTGGAAAAGTCACTGTTGCCGGAGCTGTGGTCCTGCAACTCAAGGGACTGGGCAGTTCAAGGTCTGTCAGGGTTGTTAAAGACTGAGGTAAAAAAACCCTGTAAACTGCCTCTGCTTTTTCTTCATCCTTATTATTAAGATGATAATAAGCAAGTATCAGTCTGATGTTTTCCTTATACCTCCTCTTGTTATTAACACACTTTAACAAGCACTTCTTGTCTGGTTCAACACTGGCCAGTTTCAACTCCAGTTGAGCTTTGGTCTTCATGTCTTGTGTCTGCACATGCAGACTACAGCTCTGTGCTTTTCCTGTGAAACCTGACCTCCCTTCCAGATTTCATACCATTTCTTTTTCCTCTTGAGCTACTTGAGGAGTTCCTTTTCCTCTTCATCCAAGCTGGTCTTCTGCCCTGATTGTTTGACATACAACACAATGGAATTATTTGCTCCTGTGCTTCTATAAGGTGGTTCTTAAAGACTGACAAGCACTTATGGACTTCTAAGACTTCACAAGAGGATTCCCAGGGCACTCTGCTAAATATCTCTCTGAATAGCTTAAAGTTTGCTCTCCTGACATCTGAGGTAACAGGTCTCTTGTCCTTCTTTTTCTTATTACACTGAAAATTTAAAACTCAACCTTTTTATGATCATTGTGGCCAAGACAGCCAACTACAATCACATCTCTAGCAAGTCTTTCTCTATTCACAAATGCCAGTCTAGGAGGGCACCTTTTGCAGCTGTCTCACCAAGTACGTGTGATGAAAAGTTATAATCTCCTACAGACTTCAAGAATATCCAGTACTTGCTCAACACAGTAATATGATATTCCCATTTGGTGTCTGGGAAGTTGAAATCTCCCATACTGACCAGGGCTACTGATCCAGAAAATTCTAATTGCTTATAGAACTACTCATCAATGTTTACAGCCTGGCTGGGCGATCCACAGTGGACACTCACAGCAACCCCTTGTTTTCCATCCCCCTAATCCTCACCTAGAAGTTCCCAACCACATCATTGCTAACTGTAAGGGCTGTGCAATCAAACACCTCCCATGTGTATAGTGGGATACCTCAATTTCGCCTGCCTTCCTGCTTGAATGCCCTATAGCCCTCCACTCTAGCATTCCAATGTGCTTATATATGGAGCACAATGTTCATGGTATAGAATTCTTCTGCAGGTCAGCTTGGATCAGCTGTCCTAGCTCTTTACCTGCTTACTTGTAAAATGTGGGTAACTGAAAAAAGTCTTTAGGTTCTCTGGATGAACATCTAACTAAAGAAGAATGTATTATCACCTTTATTTCCACACTAAAATTAATGGTTTAGATGTTGAAAAGCACACTTACTTAAAATTACAACTATCTGAGAAGAAAATTTATTGTAGTCCAGCCAAAACCAGGATTCAGGACATAGAAAAGCAGCAAACTTCTCTGAAAAGAGGCTCCAGTCCTGTAAACAGGCACTCTGTTCTGCACAGGAGGGTATCACCAATGACCATAACTTGTCTTTTCTTCTTCTCAGTGTTGATGTTAATGCAGGATTTGTTGCAAGGGTTATATAGCTTTAATGATCAAAGAATCACAGCACAGTTGAGGCTGGAAGACACCCCTGGACACTGTCCAGTCCAACACCCTACTCAAAGGGTCATCAAGAGCAGGTTGCCCAGGACTTCTGTCCAGTTGACCTTTGAATATTGGCAAAGATGCAAATCCTACAGTCTTTCTGAGCAAGCCGTTCCAACATTGACCATGTAAAAGAAAAGGCTTTTCCTGTCATCTAAACAAAACTTCCTACATGTAAATTTGTTCCCATTGTTCTGTTGCTGGGCAACACAGAGGGGACTAGAGCTTCATCTTTGCTCACCTTTCACTCACCAAGCTAGTAATTTCAGTTTAGAAGTCTATCAGCTTGGTCAGGCTTGATTTCCCTTTCAGAAATCCATGCTGAGTACTCCAAACTGTCTTCTTGTCCTTCATGCAAGTAGAAGCTATTTCCAGGATTAGTTCCCCCATCACCTTTCCAAGGACTGAGGTGATGTTGACTGTTCTGTAGTACCCTGGGTCCTCCTTCTAGCTTTTACTGAAGACAGGAGTGACATATGCTCTCTTCCAGTCCTCTGGAACCTTTCCTACTTCCAACAGTCTTTCGAAGATGAGCAAAAGTGGTCCCACAATGACATCTGCCAGATCCCACAGGATTCATGGGTGCAACCCATCAAGGCTTATGGACCTGTATGTGCCTGGTTTGTTTAAATGCTCCCTGATTGGCTCCTCCTCTACTAAGGGTAAACGTTCCAAACTCTAGACTTGCTCAGAGGTCTAAGGGGCCTGGGACTACTGAAGATAGGCTCTACCAGTAAAAAATGAGCCAAAGCAGCAGCAAGCTCATGTTTTCCCACTCCACATCCCACTCCAGATTCAATTCCAAGTGGGTTTTGGCTTTGCTAGCCCCATTCCTACATGTTTGGGCAGTAGCTCTCTGTTCATTTTGAGTTACCCAATGCTGCTTCCACCTCTTGAATCCTTCCTTCATGTGTTTGAGTTTTGTTTCAAGACTTGTGTTCATTTGTGTAGACTTCCTGCCACCTCTGCTTCAATTCCCACATACTCTTGAGCTTGGAGGAGGGGATCCGTGGAAATTAACCACATTCAGTGGTTAGTTATACCTCACAGACTATTAGTCTTCAGTATAGACCTCAGAGTGTATACTTTTTAAAATAAAGAAAACAAGTGAAAATTATTGTCTTATTTGAACATCAACACAGCTATTATTTATATCTCTATTTCCCTTAGAAGAATAATGGCTTCAGAATGTGGTTCAAAAAATGTCTTACAAATGGAGCATCCATCATTTTTTTTCTAAAAGCACTAGGAGAACAACTTTGCTGTAAAGGAAAAGAGTGACAATTTTGTGCACAAAATTGATTACATAGGATAAGAGGAGAGGTGGATGTTATCCTATGCCAATGAAAAGAAAGTGACTTGTCTGTGGACTGAGTTACTAAGAATCAAGGAACACCTTCAGGAGGACTAAAGACACTGAGGACCTTTATCTGTCACTGCCTTTGCACATTGGCAATCTATAAATGTAGCTCTTCCTTTTCCACATCTTTTTGTCCTCTAACTAGCAAGGAATCCTATTTGCTAAACAGATAAAATGTCTGTAAACAGTCATTTGCAGAAAAAGGGCTAGAGATTATTAGGTGCTTAGAAAGCAGATCTGTTTCTCTCTTTGTTTAAAAAGTGCCTAATAACATAAATCCATGACTTCAAATAATGCTAAAATTTAAACACTGAGCTATAATAATGATATAGCAGCTGTAGGGCTTTAATCTAAGTTTGTGCTTCTTTTGTGCATTTTCACATGCTCCGGTCCTAACAGTTCTCAGCTTAATATTTTTGCATTTTTCAAAATTTAAAGATTGGGAGATTAAGCCTTTATGTTTGTGCAATATTTTGATCTTGGTAAAATCGTCATTTACTGGTAAAATACATGCATAAATAAATAGATAAATAAATAATATATTTCCTTCATGATGCAGTATGAAGTAAAAGGATGGGAAATTGGAAAGGTAGGTCAAGCCTTACATCACTTTAAAGATAACTGATTTTAAATGCCATCCAGGACACTATGACATTGAAAAATGAGAATCAAGAGAAAACAATATGCAGAGGTTTCAATTTAAGACAATATTTACTGATATGTAAATTTTTTTTTTATGGCTTTGAGTATCAATTTACGTTTTAATATGCAAGCCTGAAGTACATACAAGCTGTCAAGTTGAATTGATATCATTGTCTTTGGAAGTGTTGTTCTCTGTTATACATTTAAAAAGCTCATTAATCAGCTGTTAAATAACATTGGGACTTGCTAACCTCTTCACTCCCATGAACTCAGAAATACCATGCGAAATCTGCTGTTGCATAACAACAGGAGGCTGCTGTGGGTAGGTCTATAGTATAACAACAGATGGCACAGGTTAAATCTCTTTATTAGTAGTCACTTGGCAGGGAGATTGAAAAAGAAAAATAAAAGAGACAAACAGGTGCCAGATGTAACACAGTGTTTGATATAATAGTTCCACAGCTTAAAACTAAAATACATTTAATTTTCCCATCTCTGTCTCGCTCAAATTTCCCTTAGCCTTCCACGAGAAATTTCCAATTAGGGATATACTGAAATTTGCACAACACTCATTCTAGGTTATTGCTGGGCAGCTGGTTTTCCACTGCTGAAAAACAAGAACTTTATTATTGCTCTGGTGGAAAATCAAGGACCAGAAGTAATGCAAAGTCAGCAAACACCAATGGAGAGCTAGCTGGCCATGGCAAAGATGAGCAGCTTAGCTGCCTGTCAAGCACTTCCACACTAAATTTCCTCCCCTCTTTGTTTAATGTACCACTGCACTGTAGTTCTTTGAGAATGAGGATGTGATTTTTCACAGTTATTATTCTGATTACCTCTGTGAAGTTTCTGAAAGAATTTTTAAAATATTTTTAACATTTTAACTGCGTTTTTAGCTTAAAAACCTAGCAGTCAGTACAATGGTAGGGCTCTGTGTTCAAAAAGTAATTATTCTATTATTATTTTCTTAGAGGTCATTAAAATGGCAATGCATTTTTTTTTAAGGAGACAAGGCTACTAACTTTGGTGCCAATAATATAGTGACCAACTCTGACTATTTTTCCCCTGTTTCAAAGTCTTGGAGTTCATGGGGGGGGGGGGGGGAGAAATGGTAGCTTGGTCACCATTAAATCAATCTCAACTCATATCCTTTCATAAGTGTGAAATTAATTCTGAGTGATACTGATTATAGCAGCTCTATCCTGGCCTTGGTCAAACCTAATTACTATTTCATATGGTGTTTCACTCCATTATTTTTCACCAGTAATGTGGCCTCCTTTTCACCCAGTAGCCTTCACAGGCAGCTCCTTGTTAATGAATAGTAAGAGCTGAAAATACCTATGAAAAGTCTCAAATGATCTCTTTTGTATTGTAAAAGCATATGTGGATTGATAAATATACTAGGATGTATTATTATCCATTATTCAGTTTTGCAATTAATGGACACCTGGCACTGGGAAAGTGAGGTGACTGTTTTCTTCCTATAAGTATTAATGTTGATTTCCAAAAGGAATCAGAAAAGACAATATCGCCATTTTAGAGGAAATTAAAATGTGAAACAAAAATAATTTAACCTAATATAAAGAAATACAGAATGAAATGTTAACTTTAAAGCTTATGGATTACAAGCCTTTTCTTGAAGTATCATTTAATATCATAAAGTATCATTTCCTCCCTCTGCTAGTTGTGCCAAATCTGACTTCTCAGGTTTATTAAAGGGGCATAGGAATAGCTTTGTCATCTCATAGGGAGCTGAAACAGACTGATGTATGATCTCTGTGGTGCTTCTACCCATTTTGGGGGCAGAGAAGTTAACTATTCCTGACTTTGCTGGTAATGGAAAAGCAGGGCAGGGGACCATCACAAGTTTTAGCTTTTGGGTGGTGCTAGGTCCACAGCTACAAACAAAAAGCCTTTAAATGAGCGTGTCACAAGACCCATGGTCTTGAATGTTTGGTTTATGTGGCTTCTTCAGTGCAAGNATTTATATGAGGCTTCCTTACAGAGTTGAATCAAGGTTAACAAGGATTTTGAAAGGTCAGTCTGTTTCAAGTCTACAAAATAATAAGTTGGGTCAGGGAGGTGTAACACTGCAGCTGGGTATAGTCAGAAAAAGAACATTTTGTTTTGTCTAGCTGATATTATCCAGGAGAGATGCACCAAGTTGATTTTCAAATATAATTTTACAAAACCGCTTCTGTAAATCAGGGACATGAAAAGCTTGATAATGTTCATTTGACCTCTTTTGGCTGCCCTGCCCTTGGTCTCCAGATTTAATATTTTCCATTTTAATGTGTTAACTATAAACTTCAAAGGAACATATGGATACATCAAGCTTGTCAATCAAAGTATCTTATAAAAAATTGTTGAATGAAATTAAGGAGAATAGGAGATTCATTTAAAACAGACTTTTGAACCTCTAGAAATTCACATATAAGCCTACAAGTAAAACAAATGGCACAGATTAAAATAATTATTTTAACTTTAACTAGTCTTCATGGAATACAGGAAAATTTATGGACAAAGATGTTGATTATTTTTGCTCAGTGTGTATAGGAGTGTGATTTTCTCAGCACTGAATGAATTTCTTGATGCATTGCACTAAAAGCAACATGAACCTCAGACATTAAGTACGATAATTATTGAGAGTGTTGATCTTTTGATCAATATATATGTCAAAGTAACCCAGAATGTTTTTCCAGAAGGAACGGTCAGAGAAGGATTTAAAAAGAAAGGTGTATTAAATATCACAAGGAAGAAATAAGAAAGATGCATTAAGGAATATGTTACAAATACTACTATAAAAAAGATTAATTCATACTGCCAGTCTACATAAAGCATGAACTGTTCACTGAGTTAGTAAACAAGGAACAGTCAATCATGAAACATTAAGGCATGAAATGTTTTGCATGATAAATATGTCTTAAAATGACAGTATGAGAAGATATGCTTTATGTTATTTCAGCTCATAAATTATACTGACTAATGCCCAACAACATAGCACTGCATTTACACTACAATCTCATACGAGAAAGCATGTATTTGTTTTCCATTCTTGTTCCTGACTCCCATTCTACTCTATGTACAGCATGCCATGAAAGTCGCATTTCCCTCTGAAAACTCAAATGCATATGCACCATCATTGTTATGGCTTTGATATCAATGCAAGTTCATGAGACAATAAATTTTTAACAAACCCTGTTTATAACTTCTCTTCTACAGATCAGCTGAAGCTAATATATGCTTAACAATGACCCAGTATTTAAATGGTACCAAAAGTCAAGATAGTCTGATATTCCCTGACTAAAATTAGTTCTTTGGCAAGTGTTGTCCTAGATTTACTTTGCAGATGCTTGTGTTGATGGAAGAAGTGCATTGCCACACCTCAAAGCAGTGTGTGAACTAAAGAAAATGGTAACACTTTTACAGTAAAAGCATGTCTCTTACACATGAAAAAAATTCCAGGACACACAAAAAAAACATAGTGAGAGGGTATTCCCATGGCTCATGGAGGCAAAAAAAGGCTGTTCTCTTAGCCCCTGCGTGCTCGGCCTCAAATTCATCTGAGGAAATGCACATGAACGCATTAGCTTTTGACTGGTTGATTAATAAGGATAATGCTTTAGATAAGTATACTAAATTCTGCCCTTCAATAAGTGGATGTGATTGTCCTAAATACCCTCCTGAGTGACAGTCTCGAGTAAGTCAATAGACATCCATTTACTGCAAGTTCTGATGATTCAACAATTGCCAGGAGGCAAATAAAAATGCTTTTTCCCCCAGACCCCACAAACTTAAACAATGCTGCCTTTTAAATGCTCTTCACACTTACCAGATCTGTTTGTGGTTGTCTGTAAAGCATATTATGTTAGTGTCTGCACATTTGCGTATATGCCGACTAGGACCATACAAAAGCAAGATAGGAAGCTGCAGCCTGGAAGATATATCATCTATTTGCTGAAGTATATTCCACTTTAAAATAACATTTTAAAGAAAACACTTTCTAAAACAGTACTTTTCAGCACTTGAAACAGCAGACAAAAGGCTAAATATACCATAAGGTTGAACATTTCCTAAACTTGAATGCAGGGCTTTCCAGAGTCTTTAAAAATATCTCACTAGAGCTGCTGTAGACATTTAAGTAACATAGTACATTGAAGTACATTCCCAAATAAGTTTTCTTCTTTAGGGCAATAAGAAAAATAGCACACATCATCTTTTTAAAGCAGTTACAGAATTTGCTTCGACATACTATTCACTGTTTAGAACTTCTTAACTTAATATCTTGACCATTATTTCATTAATAAGTATATGTATTTCTTGTTCACTAAACACCATGTCAATGTTTCACAAGACTTTGAATCTTCTAGTGTCACCTAATTGGATAGACACACTATAGTAATATCACATTCCAAAAGTTAAAAAATATTATAGGCCTTAAAAGGATTTAAATGTTCTCTGGTTGTTTATAATTGTAATTCATTCAAAGGCAATTGTCCCCTTCCCTTTTAGTGTTGAATGCAGAGAACCTCAGGTGATAGGGACTGAGAGAAGAATGCAGTAGCTTATATCCTCTTTGACTTATTGTAATGCTATCAGTGTTGGAGGCACACCCTTAGCATTTACATCAGTGTAAGTGCATATATAGAATCATACAACAGTTTGAGTTGGAAGGGACCTTAAAGATCATCCAGTTCCAACACTCCTGCCATGGGCAGGGACACCTCCCACTAGATCAGGCTGCTCAAAGCCCCATTCAGCCTGACCTTGAACACTTCCAGGGATGGGACATCCACAACTTCCCTGGGCAATATGTTCCAGTGTCTCACCACTCTCATTATGAAGAATTTCTTCCTAATATCTAATGTAAACCTTGTACCTTCCAGTTTAAGGCTATTCTCTCTTGTCCTGTCACTATATGCCCTTGTAAAAAGTCCCTCTCCAGCTTTCCTGTAGGCCCCCTTCAGGTACTGGAAGGAGTTTACTAGGATGTATAGATTGTTTAGGCAGACAAGAAAAAGATTAAAACAGATGAGAATAGAATAGACTATTACAGATGGACAGGAATTACAAAAGTCATCTGGTCCAATTGCGTAACAGGGTTGAATCTGCTAGCAGGAAAGGAACAGCAAGCTACCACACATGGGTTTTTACTAAAAGATGGGGAGAAAGATTTGACCCAGACTTGTACCATGAGGAAACTAGAAATTATATATAACTTAACACCTCCAAAATAAAACTCTTCAAGTTTACTGAATGTTATTATGTGGGAGACTCAAGCCAGGCAAATAAGATTTTAATTCTTACTGGTTCTGCTGATTAGAGTCTGGATGAAGGTGAGTTTAAATGGTCTTTTAAAAAGATAACTCTTAGCATTAATATTCACAGGTTGCCTGACTATTTTTTTAAGGGGAAACTGGAAAGGGAGGAGAACCACCTGAGTAGCTGATGCCACATGGTCCCAAAGTTCAGCATCAGCAGCTAGAGCAATTCAGTGACCAATTAGGATGATTTTGCAATCTTCTGAGAACATTGTGAAGCCAAAGTATTAATCAGGAAAGTAGACTTTTAAAGTGCTGCTGGTGAAGCTGCACAAGAACAAAATATACCCAGCAGAAGAACAACAGAGATGGTTTCTGCTACCTAAAGAAGAGAAGAGGACACTAGGCTCTTCTGCCATGCTGCTGATCCCTAGACATATTTAAATCCCTGGAGGTATTTAAAACATAGGTGGATGAAGTGCTCAAGGGCATGGTTTAGTGGTTGATAGGAATGGATAGATTTGATAATCCTGGAGGTCTTATCCAGCCAAGTGATTCTGTGATTCTGTAAACACCTATAAACACAGGTGTAAACACCTGTAAACACCTTCCACTCTACTGCATGCTTATTTAATATATTTCATCCAAAGGTCAGAAGACATTGCAGTGTGCCCATATGGCCAAGAAAGTCAATGGCATCCCGGTTTATATCAGAAACGGTGTGACCAGCAGGTCCAGGGAGGTTATTCTCTGTACTCCACACTGATGGGACTGCTCCTTGAATACTGTATTCATTTCTGGGCTCCTCAGCACAAGAAGGATGCTGAGGCTCTGGAGCGAGTCCAGAGAAGAGCAACGAAGCTGGTGAAGGGGCTTGAGAACAGGCCTTATGAGNAGACCTCATTGCTCTCTACAACTACCTGAAAGGAGGTTGCAGAGAGCAGGGTGATAGCCTCTTCTCCCAAGTGACAGGGGACAGGACAAGAGGAAATGACCTCAAACTCCTCCAGGGGAGATTTAGGCTGGACATTAGGAAAAAATTCTTCACAGAAAGGGTCATTGGGCACTGGCAGAGGCTGCCCAGGGAGGTGGTTGATTCACCTTCCCTGGAACTGTTTAAGGCACAGGTGAAAGAGGTGCTAAGGGGCGTGGTTTAGGGATTGATAGGAACGGCTGGACTCAATGATCCTATGGGTCTCTTCCAACCTGGTGATTCTATGATTCTATGATTAGGAAGCTATGTATAGCCTGACATTTTTAATGGTTTCATTTGCTTTTATTGGGAAATAATGGAGAATACTTTCTTCAGAGATGTTCCATAGAATCATAGAATCACCAGGTTGGAAAAGTCCAGTACAGAGGGAGAATAACCTCCCTGGACCTGCTGGTCATACTGTTTCTGATACAAGCCTAGATGCCATTGGCCTTCTTGGCCACCTGGGCACACTGCTGGCTCATGTTCAGTCGCTGTCAACCAACATCCCCAGGTCCTTCTCCTCCAGACACCTCTCCAACCAGACATCTCCTGGTCTGTAGCACTGCTTAGGATTGTTGTGCCCCAAGTGCAGGGCCCGGCATTTGGCCTTGTTAAACATCATGCCATTGGTCTCAGTCTATTGGTCCAGCCTGTTCAGATCCCTTTGGAGCCTCCCTGCCCTCTGGCAGATCCACACTTCCTCCCAGCTTAGTGTTGTCTGTGAATTTAATAAGGGTGCCCTCAATGACTTCATCCAGGTCACTGAAGAAGACATTGAACAGGGCTGGACCCAACACTGAGCCCTGGGGAGACCACTTGTGACCAGCCTCCAGCTGGAGTTAACTCCATTTCCCACCACTCTCTGGGCCCAGCCATCCAACCAGTTTTCCACCCAGGAGAGTGTGCGCCTGCCCAGGCCAGTGACAGCCAGTTTCCTAAGCAGAACGCTATGATAAACTGTATCAAAGTCTTTATTGAAGTCCAGGAAGACTACATCCACAGCCTTACTTACTTAACACATGGCTTTTCAAAGCAAATATTTCCATTTAGAGAATTCCTCCCCCAGTAGGTCCTGATTTTTCCACCTGTGATTGGCATCACTAGTGTTGTTTTGCTAGCATTTATAACAAAATATGGGTTTAGTTGTACAATCATTACAGTGTCACAAATAAGGTGTGTTTGATTTTCAGTGATTCCTTTTTTACTCTGATACTAACATGGATAGAAGAATAAAATTTTCAGTGTTAGAGAGAAGCTCAAAGCTTAGAGGAGGAAACTGAAAAATAAAGTAGCATCAAATTAGTGACAAAACTGGGAACAGAACGGAGGGCTTCAGAGGGCTTTCTGTTCCCAATATCAATCCCTATGGACTTACTCAGGCTATAAGCTGTGAAATAAAAAGTGTTTGTTGTTTATTATTGCATCCCTGGCTTGTTAAGATGAGGTAATTGGATGCTACTATCCTTACAATGCATTTCACTGAAACTCTGCATATGTAGCATAATTCCTTCTTCTTACTTTCCTTGTCTATCATACAGTATGAAACAATTAAGAAATGCTTCATTAAATTGTTCACTATAATATAAAGCTAGCTCAATTCAGAAAAGATTTGACTCTTTGTATTGCATATAACATTGTGATTCATCTGTTTGCAATTCCTTTTGGCTTGTTTCAGTGTTGCTATAGCAATCTTTGCTTTTGAAGTACCAAGTAGATTGTTGAGAAGTACATCTTTCCTTGATTATGTAAACAGCATGCTTCTATAGAAGGAAGTACCTTACTATTATGTGCACCAACACTTCATCTATTGTAGCTACAGTCCCCTTTTCAACAGGAGTATATCCAATAATGTTTTATTTTTAAATTCTTTTTTTATTTTGGCTTCAAAAGACTGTCTCCCCACAATGACATTCAAAAAAGTTTGCTTGTCATGAATATATATAAAAGCAATATCTTGTCAGAAAAGCAAATAAATGTAAAAGAAAAAGGAGAGTGGATATGTCACAGAAGGAAGTAAGTTGGTCTTTGGCAATAGGGGTTGGCAAGTTTTTGTTTTTCCAAGATCATAGAATAATCTAAGTTGACAATGATGAAGGTCTCTAGTCCAACCTCCTGCCCGAAGAAGGGTTAGCTTTCCCATCATACAAGACTGCTTGGGGCTTTATCCAGGAAAATTTTCCAGGCCAGAGATAGCACAATCTCTTCAGTCTACTGGCCCACTGCTTGGCTCTCCACACAGAAGGTGTTTCTCCTGATAGCCACTATAAACTTTTCCTTTCAGTTTATACTTACTGAGCTTGTTCCTCAACTTCCTGCTGTGGACTGCTGTGAAGAACCTGGGTTCATTTTCTCAGTGACCTTCTCATAGGTACTGGAGGGCTGACACTATCAGGGCCACACTCTGCAGCTGCTGCTCTGTAGGTGGAGGAGATCTTGTCAGCACAATGCTTCCATTCACCCTGCAGCCCAGGGCAGAAGGACCTGCCTCTTCCCTCTAGAGCTCTGTCTGAGCCTCTGACCTATTTTACCTTCTGTAGTTCAAGTAAAGTGCCAGAATATCAAAGCAGGGGACAGTCAGCTCCAAATCCCAAAACATTTCACAAAAATTCATCTGCTTCTCTGTGACTGAACTGTGTTGAAAGTAATGGTCATTCCACATCTGGTCTTCCTAGTAGTCATTGTATCATAGACTTTTCCTGTGAATTCAGTATCCAGTATTTTCAAGCTACCTGCCACCAGATGGCTTGGGCAGAACAGCCTTTCCCTGTGAGGCACCACACTGTCAACCATTAAGGTGTCTTCACACAGCAGTCATTCCGTGTGGCATTACCCGTGGTACAAATCTCTTAACCAACAACCTATGTGTCTAGCCTCATACTGAGGATTGCACCTTAGAGGATGATGTTGGTGCCCTATTAAGCCCTATGTATTCTAACAATTTGCATGGACAAATCACACATTCACATAGTGAACACCATAGGTTTTCACTCCTGTTAGCTAAACCTCTGGTGTTTACCAGCAGTCCAAGTACCCCGTCCAAAGCCTAACACCTGGTGCCGTGTCATCACTTCTCAGGTCACCTTCCTCCCACAGAGCACGGACAGCTGTGATTAGCCAGTGAACTTCTGCTTGGTCCACACTGGTAAAGAAAAGCACTGAGAGACCTTGAAGGACTATAAAATTTAATCAGAGTCTGAATTCTTTGTCACAGATCTGCCAGGAACTTCTGATGCCTGACCACCAGCTGAATTATTTATCTTCTTTGGGGCATACAAGTAGCTCACAGGAAATTCCAGACCTTTTGTCAGAAAAGTCTGTTGACTGAATTATTTGAAAAATTAATTTCCTAAGGTTAGATTTACCAATGTGCTCATCTTCCCTCCTTCACATGAGAGAGACTGCAAAACACAATATATTTTGATTCCTGCTTTTTCAGAGATTCCTAGGAACGTGCAGATCTGACAAGCTCTCCTGTACCTCTGCCTATGAGATGAGTGTAGAAGACTGAGAGAGTATGGCTGCTGTTCAAGTGCCAGCGACTGTGAGGCTGAGTCTCTGGCCAAGCTCTGATTAGTTTCAGGATTTAAGAGCAGATACAGTCACAGAAACTGAACATCTGCAGCCACTTCTGAGTGGAAGGTATGTGGTACATAGCTTGGTTTCAGGCACAGTATATTGAAATGCCTGGAAAAAAAAGCTGTTGGTTTTCTTCTGAAGATAATATTAACCTGGGTCTCTAAGAAAAGAAAACATGTGACCCTTCCCAGAGGCTGATAGTCGCATATCAGTAAACAGGAAAATAATTCAGTTCCATAACCCTGTTGCTTTTCTGGAACAAATGAAAAAATATACACATCTGTATTTATATGAAGATGTTCACACATACACCTTCATGGTTTTATGTACAGAAATCCATATTCTCGTGGCGATAAATGTTGTGGTCGCTAAGCTAAGTCTACATCTGTATTTACCATTACTTACAAAAGGTGTCATAATATTCTTCAAAGCTTTCGTAATACTGATACTAACTCTTATTTTCTTCTACCTACCTTCTCACTTTTCTTGTGCTACCTTATAATGAACAGGACTAATATAATATAGACCTGCAGTCTTCTACCTTGGTGCAAGCAATGCTAACATTACCTTGTTCTTTATATTCCAAATTCTGTTTCTGCTTCAGACAGACCCTTATCTGCAATCATAAAAAACAAAGTCTCCCCAAATATTTTGGAAAAATATTTTCCCACACTCATAAGCAATATAGTAGCCTGTCTGGAACTGTAAGTGCAATTGTTAAAGGTCAACAAACTGTATTTCTTGTCTGATGTTTGAGACCCAAATTTGGAGACTGTGCTGCGATAAGCATGCACTGAGACTTTTTTGTAACATAATTGACTAGCCAGCCCACAACTCTTCTCCCAGAATTCTGGAGAACTAGATAGACACATTCTCTGACCACAGCGGATCTGTGGGAACCCTGCAGAGCACTAATGGCAACTTGTCTCAGTATCAGTATCAGTATCAGTANCTGAAGAAGAATACAGAAATACCTGCTGTTCTGGGGCACCTTCTACAAAAAAGACCATCTCTATGAAGACCCATTCTAAACAGAAATTTTAATCCAGTTTAGTAGTCCAATGGAACATAATAAAATTATTAGAGTAGGTGAAAGATGAGAATTCTATTTCATTACAACAGTCAAGTTTGTTTCTGTTTGATTGTTTCTGCTCTGTACTGTAGTAAACATAACATTTTAAAAGAATTTTCACAAGTTAAATTGCATTGAAATATCAATTTCTGAATAAAACACTAAGATTTTCGATTTCATGCTCTCTGATCTGAGAAAACTATCTGACCTAGGATGCCATAAAATCTTCTCAACAAAAGCTCTGTAGAGTTAAGTTACAGTCTTTTATGTGTTTCAGCTTGGATAATCAGGATCTATTCACAAATACACATTTCAAAAATACTGTAACAAGATTTACTGATTGTAAACATTTAGAGATCAAATACATCTTACCTGTGATATACCTGCACAAGTTTCCAAAGAAATTCAACTGTGACTTCCATATCAATTTTTAGTTTTGCTGAAAGCAGTGGCACTACCAATAAATCACATATCAGAATGTTCCTATTGGTATGCAATAATAAATTTTGAAAGTTGAAAGTGCATTAGGATAGGTAGATGTCTTCTGTAATTGTTTAAGAAGTAAATTAGTGCAATCATTCTGTACAGTGTAAGTGATATTTTCTTGTGTGGACTTCACTGACTGCAGTAATTTATTGCTACTGGCACCAGGGACCAGAGCAGTAAACAACTGAAGAGGTTCCATTCTGATTCATATGTAGATGTGGGCAACCAAAATCCACATTTCAGTTACAGGGTTTGCCTGGAAAACACCATGCAAGTAAAGGGAGAAAAATCCAAATTCATATCTTTCAGGTTGAATTTTTAAGAAAGTTTACGCTGGAATTTTATACATGTATTCATTCAGATAACATTGCTTTTTAGATCCTCTTTCATCAGAAGGTCTCAAGTGAAATTAATTAGTAATTAATAATACTAAGCTTTATAGTACTCCAGAAATGAACACCATGTCTACATACTACAGAAAATACAGCAGAGATTAAATAATTTCCCCCATCATACTAGCAGCCTGCCATGGAACTCATATCTCCTTACTCCTAGCCCTTTTACCTGAACACAAGAATACAGTCAAGTTGTGGAAACTAGTGACTATCATTAAAACAATCCAAAGCACTACTACCCACAACAGCAGAAGTCACACTGTAGGTCTCAGAGGAGGAAAAAGCTTAAAAGTATCTGTTTTTAGTAAATTGTTTTCTATCTTTCAATAAGGAATTATCTCATTTATTGTCTTTTTCTAAAAATGAGCTGTTTCAGTATTATTGTCCTTAAGCAATGCATCATTTATTCATTAGATAAGAGACCACTATTATATCTGAAATGCGGACTAATTATTCTAAAAGCATTAATCAATTTGTTAAGAACTCTTCAGTAATAATGTAGTCTCTTTGTTTCTACCACAGTAATATTTACTTCACATAACCACAGTTGGCTTACTGATACAAATACCACCTCCTTTTAGTAAATTTCAGGAAAACATTTTAGAAGTGCTCTAGACTGAAAGGGATGATAAATAATTTTTAGACTGGAAGTTGAAGTGGATTGATTAGGAGCAATTTTTTATGTTTTACACAATAAAAAGATGAACTATGGTTCACGAAGCCAATTTGCAGAGCAACCTCTTCTCTCTAATTGCTGCTAGACTAATGTAGAAGCACACTCCTAGGAAGTAGAAAAATCCATTTACCCAGTCATGTCATTTAAGTAGCAAACACAAGTAGTGGATTTTTCCATTACCTTTCATATTAGTCTTGCTACATTCCACCTGTGACCCTCATTTTAAGAGTGCAATGCTCTTTTATACAATTTTGTAACCATAATAAAGGTCCACTTCAAAATTTTTCAAAGTAGACTAAGGACATTTTAAAAAATACATAAACAGGGACATAACCAATCTCACTAATTCCCGGTAACATATTGTAAAACCAAATTATTTGCTAAAAGGTTTAATATATTCCCATCTTCAGAAGCAGAAAAGAACATTTCCTCTATTTCCTCTCACACAAGAATCTAATGACTATTCTTTTCTGACTATTTACACTGTCGTTGTCCCTGGTACTGCAAAACTTATTTTAAGAATTGTTTGGGTGATTTTTAAACAGGAAATGAACTGACTGCTATTTAAATCAAGATAGGACTTTTTTTTCATAGAATCATAGAATAACCAGGTTGGAAGAGACCCATAGGATCATTGAGTCCAACCACTCCTGTCAATCCCTAAACCATGCCCCTTAGCACCTCGTTCACCTGTGCCTTAAACAACGCCAGGGAAGGTGACTCAACCAGCAACCTGGGCAGCCTCTTCCAGTGCCCAATGACCCTTTCTGTGAAGAATTTTTTCCTAATGTCCAGCCTAAATCTCCCCTGGAGGAGTTTGAGGTCATTTCCTGTCACTTAGGAGAAGAGGACAGCACTCTCCTCTGTACAGTTCACATCAAAATATATAATATCTTGTTGGAGACAAAAAAATACACCCTTAGCTCCAACCTTTATAGCAATTCAGGGTACACATAATAATTAACGTTGTTCCATGTGTCTCCTCTAATGACATTTTCTGTTAATTGCTAGAACTGCATTAAAAAGAATATCATAAGTAAAAACAACCCTGGGAGCAGAAGTTAGTTCTATGCAGTGCTTCTAAGATACTCAACTGAAGCAAAACCACGTTTTAAAAGTTATCTTCATAAATTCCTAGAAAGGAAACCCTTAGCAAGTTTGCGGATAACACTAAGCTGGGTGGAAGAGTCTATCTATTGGAGGGTAGGGAGGCTCTGCAAAGGGATCTGAACAGACTGGACTGAGACCAATGGCATGAGGTTTAACAAGGCCAAATGCTGAATCCTGCACTTTAGGCACAACAACCCTATGCAGAGCTACAGACTGGGAGAAGTCTGGCTGGAAAGCTGCCAGGAGGAGAAGGACCCGGGGGTGTTGGTTAGCAGCAACTGAACATGAGCCAGCAGTGTGCCCAGGTGGCCTAGAAGGCCAGTGGCATCCTGGCTTGTATCAGAAACAGTATGACCAGTAGGTCCAGGGAGGTTATTCTCCCTCTTTACTCGGCACTGGTGAGACCGCACCCTGAATCCTGTGTTCATTTCTGAGCCCCTCACCACAAGAAGGATGCTGAGGCTCTGGAGCGAGTCCAGAGGAGAGCAACAAGGCTGGTGA
>WAAB01016009.1:0-10650 GCA_013389865.1 Piaya cayana
GACTCCACCTTGACTTATCACACACTCTGTTGCACGTTGGGTTAGGGATCGAGGAGCAAAAGTGTAGCGATTAGATTATACAGGGTTTTACGTCATAAATAAAACATAGCTGATGACTAAATACCTACAGAGTTCCCTGGTTACGTTGAGCATCCTCTTACAAACAGCAAGAAGCGTGGTACCACGTTGCAGAGCAGGCTCAGAGAGTCCAAGTCACTTGCAATATATGTTAAAAAATGTGATTCCACGTGTAGCTCTTCCCACTCATTTAATATGTGACCTGATGGTCCCACATTCACCTTCACGTGGTAGGAAGAGAAACCTGAGCCACTAGTCCATGCACTAAAGGGATGGTGGAGGTGTAAAAATAATTGACAAGTAAAGATGGTAGAAAAATAGAAACAGGGATGATCTTGTCAAGAGTTCCAATGAATTGTAAACTGTGAGCAACCCACCGCATTCTCTGCGTTAGAGAAACCTTCCAGAAAAGTCTCGGCTGGTATTGCAGGGGTGGCAGAGGAGGGCTGAAACCAACATCTCCTGAGAGTCCTCCCCTGGTCTCTCATGGCAGCAGACGTTCGTGTAGCAGATTCCTCCTCCGTGGGACTGAGCCATAAGCAAACACCGCCAGCCTACGGCCCTCCCACCTAACTTTACTACCTTCAGGATCCTCATACGGAATAATCGCTGCCCTGTTTTTAAACAAGCAGCTGTTTCCTAGCGCATCATACCTGAAAAATGGAGTGATAAAAGCCTCGTCTTTGCCTTCTTTGTAGTAAGGAAGAGCAAACACCAGGCAATTACAAAACAAAGTATTGGCTCAGGTGAGCTTCTCAATTCAGACGCTCATAATAAGAAAACATGGCAATTTATTCATTTGATTCCATTTGTGCCTCTGCAGCTAAGGAAAGCCGAGTACTTTGAGGCTCAGAACCTCCCATATGCTATAAAGTGATTTATGCTGCTGCTTTTTTATTTGTACAGGATGCTCCCCCTGAGAAACACAATGGTTCCTCATTTACAAGGCGGCTCCTGCTGGCATCAGTGAAAGAGAGGAAGAAAAAAAAAAAGTATAAATATGAAATGAATCTAATGTTGCAACAAAACGAGATGCAGTGTTCGAGTGACCTAATTAATGCTCGGTGCGGACTGGGAGGGCTGGAATACTTTAATAGCCGTGGCTATATTTTCAAGGTGATTTAAATACTGTGTTAGCTCTGGAGCCCTCTGCACTAGGAGGACTCAAGTAGAACTGAAGAGGTTAGGAAGAAGAGATAGACGATGTCTGTTGATTTTGAACGGGAACTGGTGTCCAACAGTCCTTTTGGCTGATCAAAACATTACGTGGGTCAGATTTGCACTATTCAAGAGCTGCCAGCTGCTTGCACGCAGGACACAAAGCTGGTGGCAAGGACCTCGGGAGCTGCAAAGGTTTCCACATCCCTCCTAGGAAGGCTTCCTAAAGGAATCCTGGCTTTGGTGAACCACACCTGCCCACAAAATGAGCTGAAACCCACCTTATTCCTTCCACGGCCATCTGATTAAGCCCCAAATGTAGCGAAACGCGTCTTCTATTATAACAATTAAGCAATATTTAAATAACTCTAATGCTGGGCATATTGCGTGTAAAATTTCCTAGACGGAATTTGAAACCTTTCTTCCATGAAAAGTGAATAGTGCTAAAAAAGACATCTGCTCTCCTCCAAGTCAGGCAAAATTCTGCTTGCACTCCTTTTAGAAGTAAAATCATCACCAACAAAAGCGTTTTTCTTTTCTACCTTTCATGCTGCAATGCCTTGTTCCCTTACAAGAATTCAAGTCTTCAATTCAGGACATGGCTCTTTTGCAAGAGAATCACTGAATTACACCAATATTTGGGTTCGGAAGGGAATAAGTTACTGGAATGTGTTTTGTTAGGTAGATTTCTGAGAAGGGAGAGATGGAAAGAGCCTCATTTCTGAACCCATTTAAACTACATGGAAAACTGGACCAAACAGGTGAGACACCACATTTAAAAACCCCAAAGAGTTAAGCTAAAAATCACATTGTGAATTCTAGATATATTCATTCTCATTCCAATTTTAAAAATGTACAAATAAAGAGCAAATATCCCAGCCTGCACTTTTTTTTTTGAGGAAAAAGAAAATAAAGAGGATGCTCCCCCCTCCAAAATCACACACAAGCAGCAGTTTCCACAAATCAGCTGCTCTGTGGTAGAAGCTCATGTGTACACGCATTTTCTCTACAGTAAATGCAATTCCTTTCTCTTGTATTTCATTGTACTTCATTACCTTGGTACCAGAGAACAGCTGACGTTATATCTGGCTTCGATACAGCCACTCATTTTATGCTGTGAATTTATAGTCTCAGCTTAGGAAGGCCTTTTTACTGTAAAAATCAGGTGTCTATGCATGAAAAGCCCACACTTGAGTGTGTTTTGGTTGAGGGATGTTCTTAATTAGCGATCAGGGTGCGCTCTTTGGCTACCCAGGCAAACATTCACCTTCTCTGACAATGTTTATGACCTCAACTACGCATCAAATGTGGTTGCTCAGCCCAAACGCTTGATACACAAACCTGAATGGGCTTTGTAACTAAGTCTGTATTTTCATACAAGGGTTTGGGTGGGAAGGGACCTCAAAGAACATCTAGTTCCAACTCCCCTGCCACGAGAAGGGACATCTCCCACTGGATCAGAGGCTCCCAGCCCCATCCAACCTGGCCTTGAACCCCTCCAGGGATGGGGCAGTCACCCCTGCTCTGGGTAACCTGTTCCAGGGTCTCATCACCCTCACAGCAAAACATTTCTCCACAAAGATCTCATCTCANCGAGGACTCCAAAACTAAACACAGGGCTCCAAGGGAGGTCTCATGTGAGCAGAACCTTTCCTGAAGACACTGGTCTTGCAGCCATAGTGCCTACAGTGCCTGCCTTTTAGCTTTTGCTTCATAATTTGTAAGAAACCACACATACAACTAAAAAAGTTTACGCTGTACCAGTGAGGAAAGAATAAGGGAAAAAATGAAGTAAAAAAACCATCCCGAGTGCACGTTTTGCTGATAAATACTTTTGTGTGCAGACAGCAGACTCTGGGCTAAGTCTCAGCTGGTATAAATTAGCATTACTCCATCAACCTCAATTTCCTTTCCTAAGCTCACAATATTGCTATTTAAAAAAAGCATGTGTGCGCAGAGAAATGACAGGCAATAATCCCACGGACCCTGGTGCAAAGTCTCCTGTGGGACCAGCATTTTTAACGCCGTTTGGAGTAACCATGCCAGAGGGAAGGGCACGAGGCCATTGTGTTTTATGTGAAGCTGGCGTCTGAACCTCATGCAGGCTAGGGCTGGGCTTCTTTCTCCTAAATAAAGCGCCCTTCTCCGCTCCACTTGCAGAATTTCCCTGGACTTTTTCCTTTGCAGAGATGGAGAAGAACATGCAATCAGATGTAACCCACAGTTCGCCATCAACTTCTCTCCCTGCTCATTCCTGCAAAGGTCACCTTGTTGGCATTCAGTTTTTTCACCCCCAACACACCATGAAGAGACCAAGGAGCCCACAGACTAATTTCTAACTCCGGGGCCAGCGGAGCTTAGCCAGAAATTGTCAACATCTAAGTTCCTGGAGGGCTCTCGCAGCAGCTGTCACACCGAGCAGGGACCAGGACCTAACCACAAGGAGGGGCAGCTCAGCAAGCAACTAAAGAGAATGGAGAGAGACACAGACTTGTAGATTCCTACCCACACACTGAAACCAGCCCTCCTTCCTCTCCTCACACTTCCCCTTGTGGCTTTAGTCAGGTGATTCAGCCAACTGCAAGGCCAAGATAATAGAAATCAAAGACCTCATCAGGCCAAGGGAACAGCACTCAAGTATATGGCTACAAACTGAGCGACTTGAGCACAAGGCTTGAAAAAACTCCTCTCTCTCTAGGGGCTGCCTCCAGTTTCTAGAACAATTTGCCTCTGCAGAAATAACTTAGACTGATGTTAAATGCTGGACTGTGTTGATGAGAATCAGCACGGCCACCTGCATCCTTAAATCTGGGTATTGGTAGGGATAAGAAAATCATAGAATGGTTTGGTTGGAAAGGACCTTAAAGAGCATCCAGTCCCATCTCCCACTGGGTCAGGGCTCCAAGCCCCATCCAACCAGGCCTTGAACCCCTCCAGGGATGGGGCAGCCACCCCTGCTCTGGGTAACCTGGGCCAGGGCCTCATCACCCGCACAGCAAAACATTTGTTCCCCCATATCTCACCTCCATCTTCCCTCTTTCAGCTGAAAACTGTTCCCCCTCATCCTATCCCTGCCCTCCCTGATCAAGAGCCCCTCCCCAGCTTTCCTGGAGCCCCTTTCAGCACTGGAAGCTGCTCTAAGGTCTCCCTGGAGCCTTCTCTTCTCCAGGTTGAACCACCCTCTCAGCCTCTCCTCATACAGGAGGGTGCTCCAGCCCTTAAATCATCTCCGTGGCCTCCTCTGGACTTGCTCCAACAGATTCAGGTCATTCCTGTGCTGAGGACTCCAGAATCGGAACTTCTCCACTNCCTCCCCAGCTTTCCTGGAGCCCCTTTCAGCACTGGAAGATGCTCTAAGGTCTCCCTGAAGCCTTCTCTTCTCCAGGCTGAACAACCCTCTCAGCCTCTCCTCATACAGGAGGGTGCTCCAGCCCTCAGATCATCTCCGTGGCCTCCTCTGGACTTGCTCCAACAGATCCAGGTCATTCCTGTGCTGAGGACTCCAGAATCGGAACTTCTCCACTTAGCACTTCTATCTCGTCTGTGCACACTGGTAAAGCTGTGATCACAAGTCACACCAAAACACATTCAGAGGCTCCGAAACGCCCAGAAAGATGAAAATACTTGTAACGTATTTGGAAATAGAATCAGGGAAACTTAACCCTAATGTGATCCAAACTAAAGCAACGATCGAGATCTCCAAAGCATGCACTCACCCTCAGGAATACTCTATCCAAGCGAGAGAAGGAAATGATGCATCTTTCAGGGTTGGACTAAGATCTAACTTTAAGCTGAGTGATCACCTATGTAGTTGTCCCTGGTGTCTTTCTAATCCCAGGAGGCGTGCCCCTCACTGCCACGCTGAGCTTCACTGGTGCTTGTGAGGTTTACTACTGGTCCCAGCTACACCCGGAGCTGGTGGTTGCTGCATGTCCTCGCTGTGCCCCCACTAAACAGGGCAACGAAGCCGGTGGATCAAACAGCCTTTAAACGTTCACCGGGGGAGATGTAGGCGTATTTGCCCAGAGGAGAAAGAGGCAAGAGTTGAATTCAAAGTGCCGATTTAAGCTAATTTTGTTGAGGGAAGCAAAGCGGTTGTGTGAACATTTCTATTTAAGCTCAGGCAAAGTCGGTCGGGCTGTAAATAAAAGAACTGTCCACATGGGGTTTGCTCTGGTTTAACTTCAGCTGGTAGAAAAATCAATGCAAGGTCAAACCCTTCCAGCTTCTTCGGATAGACAAGGTTAAGGACTTACCCTTCTTGTCACAGCATTAAGCAGCTTAGAAAAAGCTTTGATTTCCTCCGAAGTACACTATCGACTAGAGTAAACCCCGATTTAATAAATAACTGCATAATAAACCCAAAAGGGGAGTGGAGTTTGGGAAGATCCTCCACAAGACGTCCTCTGAAACACCCTGGCTGTCGTAACTCTCTCAACCTCCTATTATTCGCACAAGGACAGGCTGACTGAAAGCATCACCTTGCTGGTTAATGAGACAAACACACCCTTGCAGAGGGAAGAGTGTGAGTGTTGTTGGTAACCGGCCTCGTGGTTGAACTCCTACTATCAACAAAGGGCTCCATCTAACCAACCCAGCGCTCAACAGGTACCTGCGAAGCTCCACAATCAGTCTTCCCATCGCCTTTTACAATGTAAAGCAGTTCATCAGAAATTTCAATGGCTTTAAAGCAATCCCTTACATTTTGAATGTTGATTTTAGTCTCCAAGCTTGTCCACAAAGGTATCAGTTACTTGCTAGAGTCATTTTTGGCAATAGGTACGCTAAATACATTTAGAACGCCTCTATAGGATTAGAGTGTTCACAGAAAAACTCTTCACAATTTGTTGGTGGTCTTTTTTTTCCACCAAAACACAGCCCCTATTAGAAACGCAGAACAGGTTTTATTTCAGGCTGTAATTTTAGGTTTTTTAGAAATGACCTTTTCAGAACTTTTGCATAATTGATTTCCAAGCGGAGCCATCTGACTCCACTCAACAATGAAAAGCCAAATGGAAAAAAAAACCAACGAGGAAACATTCTTTCACCTTCTCATTTGCCTACAATTAAACTTTTTGGTATTCTGTGATAATTTTTAATCGAGCGGAAAACATAATTTTGATGTTTTTCTCATTAGCAATGAATTTTAAATGCTTCAAGTAGCAAACATACCAAAGACAACTTTTAAAAGTTAAAAGATGTTCAGTGTTACAAGAGTTTCTGAAATGCAGATTTGGAATAAAATCACGACAAGTTTTTGACAGCTACCATTTAGGATTTGGTGCTACAGACAAGCCCACAGCCCCGCAGGCTGAGACATTCTGCTCATTATCCATACTAATAGCGACGGAAATTTTTAGCAAACAAATGCACCGAGTTTGACATTTCTTGTTTCAACAATCTTCTTGGCAATCTTCAGTCTTTATGTATATTAACACATGCAGTGTTAGTTAACATATTAATGCTAACATGTGTAAATGCATATAAACATTTCTTTTAGTTATAATGGCTTTCGTCAACACTGTTGAGTCCCATGCTGCACTGGAGATGTTTATATCATAGAAGGGTTTGGGGTGGAAGGGACCTCAAAGCCAATCTAGATCCATTCCTTCCCTCAGCAGGGACACCTCCCACTGGATCAGGGGCTCCAAGCCCCATCCAACCTGGCCTTGAACCCCTCCAGGGATGGGGCAGCCACCCCTGCTCTGGGCAGCCTGGGCCAGGGCCTCCCCACCCTCGCAGGAAAACATTTCTCGCTAAGATGTCCTCTAAATCTGCCCTTTTCCAGCTCCCCTCCTTGTTTTGGGACACAAGATAATATTACAGGGAGTAGAAATAATGATGAAATAACAATAAAATACCTCCCATAATTATCTGAAAGGAAGTGGAGGGAATCATACNTGCTCTATTTACAGAGGTAACTTTGTTTTTTTTTTTTCATGTCTGCATATTAATACATAAAAAAAAAAATCAGCAAACCCAGCCCTGTTAACTTGAGCAGAGTAAGGATTTAACTCATCTTTCCCCCTCCCATGTATCTAAGCATAAGCAATCTAGAAGATGGAGGTGAAGCAAAGCTGAAAGGAAGGAAGAAAAACAGATGAAGGGAAAAAAAACCCCAAACCCGCAAGAGATGCTCCAAGTCCAAAAGACCTCAAGAGGCCGTTTCCACCCACCATGGTGACTCATGACCTGCCCGGCGGCCTCCATACTGACATTCTGCAGATAGTTGTGGCAGCGTTCCTTGTGCTCCTCCAGCGAACTGCGCTGCTTGTAGCTCCGGCCGCAGTAGTTGCACTTGTGAGGCTTCCCCACTGCGGAAAAGAACGAGAGCGGGAGGTCAGACCCACTGCAACCCACTTTTGGCGATCAAAACCTCGCACCTTTGCGGCAAACAACTCTCACAATGGAAAGACACCTAAGAAAGTTTACTCAAATCCCAGAGCTGGTTCCCAGCCCCACCACGCAGATCTCCTCCCACCCACCCAGTACTTCACCCCATCCATTTTCCACGCCACGAGAAGGGAAAAAGAGGCGGACTTGTTGGTCGCAAAGCAAATAAACAGACGAGAAAGAGGGAAAACCAAACCAAACAGCTGAATCACACCCCAGCACTACCTGTGTGTCACCGCGACTCGTGGGAAAGAAACTTCTGAGACATCGTGCCCATGGTAGGAACAGTTGCCTTCACAAAAATGAGCTGCCCAACTGACCTAATTCTGCTCCCAGCGGTGGGGAAACACGTTACCTGGGCCAGAGAAGTTATTCCGTTGAGACAGATTTGCCAAAACTACCAAGGGAAAGTCGGAAAAGGAAAGGCAACAGGAAATGACTTTGATAACAGCACCATTACCTGTCAGAACTGAGCCACCAAATACAGCTGATACATATAAAAATACAGCAGGCCATGTTGGGGTTGTTCAGCCTGGAGAAGAGAAGGCTCCAGGGAGATGTTAGAGCAGTTTCCAACACTGAAAGGGGCTCCAGGAAAGCTGGGGAGAGGATCTTGATCAGGGAGGGCAGGGATAGGATGAGGGGGAATAATTTGAAGGTGAGAGATGGAACATTGAGATGAGATCTTGGGAAGAAATATTTTTCTGTGAGGGTGGGGACGCCCTGGCCCAGGTTGCCCAGAGCAGGGGTGGCTGCCCCATCCCTGGAGGGGTTCAAGACCAAGTTGGATGGGGCTTGGAGCCCCTGATCGAGCAGGAGATATCCTTGTCCATAGCAAGGGGTGGAACTGCATGGGCTTTGAGGTCCCCTCTGACCCAAACCATTCTACGATTCTACATACAAGGAAAATGAGGCCGAATGAACGCAAGACATAACCCCAACACTTAATTTGTTTCTGTTTCACTCCGCAGCACTATGAACAAATGGCAAATGCCTCTTAATACATGCAAAACCTGGCACGGGATTCTCATAAAGCAAAATCCGTTTTGCAGTTCGTCATTAAGAAACCACAAGAGTGGCCTAACCCAAGGCCAGAAGGCTGGCCAGAAGCGGATTTTGCCAAGCTGTGCTAATAAAGGTTTTTAATATAATTTAAACTTGTAGAACACAAACATTTATTCTCTAATAACTAAAGAGCTATTAAGTCAGTACCGCAAGTCCAGTAAAACACCGCCGGCTGTGAGTTTTCAAAGCTGGCTGAGGGATGGGCAAGGCCCAACTCCTGCCAGAGTTTTGAAAATCTTCGGTAAAAAAATTCAGTTCCCGGCCAAAGAAGTTGAGAACATTCTCTGCTGGACAATATACATGTTTCTGTTGGGTTTGTCCCAACACTGAGAGCTTTTCATGGCCATTTACTTAATGAAATCCAAGCCGTACCAATTGCAGCCAAAACGCACCGTCACCACTGGGATGGGAAACACAAGGAAGAGCACAGCGGGGACACCTGGAGCCAACACGAAGCCAGATCAAGGGCTTCTTGCCCAGGGGCTGGAGCTTCAAACGTCATGGACTGAGAGTCAAAGAAACTCTCGGGGGCCGCTGCAGGACCTGTATGTGCCCCATATCATCTGCGTGATGGAAAACAAAAAAGCCTAAGCCCCTGCTACCCAAGCTGGTCAAGAAGTTTCAAACGCTTTGTGATAAGACCAAGTTTTCCACCAGGGACCTCCCCACTCGTAATAAGAATCCAAAGTCTAAATATCTTTTTCTTTATTTAGAGGTAAGGCTAACCCCCAGGAAAGCATCATGTCAACCAAACTGTTTTGGTCTTTATTTTATTGCGCTCACTAGCTTACAGTGTTGCCATAACTCGCCTTGGCACCGGGAAACTCCACGGAGGCCAAGCGTGAGGCTCATAATCATTCCCAGAGTAATTGCCCTTGATGTGAATGATGCAGATCAAGCCTCAGCTCAAACGTAACCCAGCCATCTCGTTCTGAAAACACCTTCAGCACAGAGAGATTTCTATCATCACCGTTACAATGCTTCACGAAGCGTCTAGATGGCATCAATGCCTGCCAGCCTGACACCTTTATTACAAACTAACTTGGTGCCTAATCAAAAAGGCCAATGTAATTGGAAGGGATTAAGTCAACCAAGCTGAAGCAGGGCTGAACCAGCCCACCTGGTTTGGCTACACTAGATTATGACCCAGAGCCCTGGGTTCAGTTCTGGAGTCCCCAGCACAGGAAGGATCTGCTGGAGTGAGGCCAGAGGAGGCCACGGAGATGATCTGAGGGCTGGAGCATCTCCCACCTGAGGTCAGGCTGAGAGAGTTGGGGTTGTTCAGCCTGGAAAAGAGAAGGCTGCGGGGAGAAGAGGGCAGGGACACGCAGTCCCTCCACGTGACAAAGGTGAGAAACTAGATGGGCTTTGAGATCCCTTCCAACTCAAACCATTCTGTGATTCTGTGATCAAGCAACTTCGAAAAACTAAGATGCAAAGGGAAGGGATGGCTGCTTTCAGCTATTCCAGAGCTTACTACGATTAATTAAATGTGTTATGGTTTAGCGCAGATAAACATACTCCCATCCAAACATTCAGTCCAGAAAACTCATTCAACAATCAAAATAGTCGGTCTTGCACCTCTTCAAAAGTTTGCTCCCTGCATTGCTAGAATTTCACAAGCTATTCGCACACACCAAGGCTGAACTTTTCCAATCATGGTCAGCAAACCAAATTCCATCAAATGTCAAGGTTCAGAGAGACAGTAAAACCTCATGATAAAATGCATGATTTCTATAGGCGATATGGGATTTGAGGAACATAACTCCCTAAGGAAAGAAATTCTCCAGCACACACGCTCCCTTCCTCCGGGGAGAGGATAAGAGGATAAACAACATGTGACAAATGTTTAGTCATGTTGCCTAATACACCACTGGAAGCCGCTCGGATGTAACTGTGGAGAAGAAAGTTTGTGAGCTCCAGTTGAGTAGAACTCAACACAACTCCCTTGGGTTC
>WAAB01016016.1:337-23438 GCA_013389865.1 Piaya cayana
AACAAATCAATATGATTTCAAATGAAGTCCTTTATTAAGGGTTAACTCATTGTTTTTATAGACTAAGCAGGCCAAAACATCAGGTAAACATTGATTGGTCACTTCTGCCCTTGCAACAGCCTTTTTTGGCAACCGCCCATCCCACATCTCTTGTTGCTAGCTCACAAACTCCTGCCCCTATCCTGCAAGTTACTTCATTAACATAACACAACAATGTCATTTAAAACTTTTGTGACTTTCCCAACTCCGCCCTGCCAGGGCACTTAAAGAAACAATTAGCAACAATTTGCCAGTGGACAGGACAGGATGAAGACACCAGAATAGTGTTTCTCTGAGGAGAACGGGAAGTATTACTAAAGGCAGTTGAGTGAGGGCACTAGCAGCAGACAAAGCACGTGCTTAACCCATCTAGGGGAGGAATAGGAAGATCTGCATGCTTGACTGCAAAGCCAGAGACTGCAGCTTGAGACTGACTACATATCAAATACTGATGACTGAAAATTTAAACAGCAGAACTCTAGCCAACAATTTTAAGTGAGAAAATATTTGTTCTTTACATCTCAGCAATTTCCAGGCAGCTTTCAGTTGAGGGTTCCTTCAATACCTCAGTTATTTTCAACATATTTTTATTTCATTCTACCTTTTCTTTTTTCATATATGTAAGTAGCACTTTATTAGACATCATCTTAACTGTTTTCTTTTGGCTTATAAACACATTTTACTTAAACCAAGTAAACTTATTAACACATGCATAAGATCAAATAGTCAGGAAAGAAGGAATAAATATACTAAGGTTGTCTATATACTTAAAATTATTTAACTTCAGAATGACTCAAAAACCAAATGAGAAAATGCAGTGCCAAACTGTAGGTAAATACTTTTAAAACAATCAGGTTAATATTTGCTTGCATCACTTGGATTCAAAATGAGGTGTAATACGTGACTTCAAAGAGATCTTGCTTTAGTTAAATCACACTAGAATCACATCTTTACTTAAACGAATGCAACTTTCAGTTTTTGCAGGATGATAGTTCAAAGAAGCAACACAAAGTATACTGATTGATTCTATAGTAGGTATCGTTTATTTTAACAGAAGAAAGACAATTTTAAGGATCCATTTGCCAACATTCTCTAACACCATAGTATGCATAATGCTTTGGTTTTATGGGCACTCTAGCTGGCAAATTGAGCCAATAATCTAAGCTACAATGCAAGGGGCTTAATTTATCTAGTTAGATACACCACCATGAGACTTGAAAGCACATTAGTTACATTGAAAAAATGTTATTTTGAATTCTCATATAAGCTCATCTTATTTTATTTCCACTACAACTTCCCCAAACCCTGAACTACTGGGACTTAGGTACATGCTTCAATTTCAGCATAGGACTGTAGATTGAAAACTATGAAGGTATGAATATAGTACTTGTGATAATTATTCTGCTGTAACTGTCTGTGAGCATATGCTTGCCTAGTGCTACACAGAAGAAAATTTACACCTGAATAAAATAGATGTGAGTTACTGCAGATATACCACAGTGTAAGAATGAACAGTCACGTAGCCAGCTCCTGCAGAACAGCAATTACTGTAATTTTGATTCCAACTTAATCGAATCTAAATATACATGTGCCTACACCTAGACAAGTTAGTGAGGAATTAATGAGTAAGGCTACTTAGTAACTACTCAAATGATAATTTATTAATATTATTATGCTTAGCTTTTACATCCCTAAAGGGTATTTACTTACCTTTGCATTGCAAACCCTGTCTAAAAAGCCCTTTGAGAAGCTTCTTACAGTACTGGCAAACTGTTGGCCTTGTGTAAGAGTGGATGACAAAAGTGTGCGGCACTTTAACCTTGGACAGTAAGATCTTGTCTAGCTGAATAGGTCGTCCAATATAGGATTGTGAATTTGATCTCTTCTCTCGCCCACTGAATGATTCTGACGGCATCTTTTGCTGTGAAATACATAAAAAGAACATTTGAAATAATCATGATGTATTCATTTTTAAAAGAATATCATACTCAAGTATACTCATCCCAAGAACAGTAAATCATATGTCATAAAAATTAATGTGCTTTTAAACATTAATAGAACATGCAACATATCCTCTCTCAGACTGCTTTTGAAAAATTGGAATGGTGCCAAACAATATTTGTGCCAACACTATCACCATACATTTCACATTTTGGTTTAATGAAGTAGGCTTTACTTAAAAAATATAATTTTTTAATCAAAATGAAAATATTCAATTAAGATTTCTCAGGAAAGCATTTTGTGTTCCCATAAAGATACAAGCCATTTTCCACTCTCTTATTTGCTGTTTAATATCAAAGGTAACTTTGAGAGGTTGTAGTTTTTATACAAACATTAAGAAAATTATTAGCTTGTTCTACGTGCATGCAGGTTTTTGATAGGTCAGTATTTTCTATCCCCTTTATTTTTAATTTTTGCTATTGTTAACCTTACCACATTTAGATTTTGCACAACAGATCACAATAGGTACTTAAATGCATCCATATAAATATATATGAAGTGAAACATAAGGAAGGAATCAAAAGAAATTAGTTACCTTATTTTTTTCTACTAAATTCATTTAGATGTAAATATGGTAATTGGAGGTAAATACATATGTAAGTATGGTAAATATGGCTGGAGGGTAGGGAGGCTCTGCAAAGGGATCTGAACAGGCTGGACTGCTGGGCTGAGTCTAACGGCATGAGGTTTAACATGGCCAAATGCTGGGTCCTGCACTTGGGGCACAACAACCCTATGCAGAGCTACAGAATGGGAGAAGTCTGTCTGGAGACCTACCAGGAGGAGAAGGACCTGAGCGTGTTGGTCGACAGCCAACTGAACATGAGCCAGCAGTGTGCCCAGGTGGCCAAGAAGGCCAATGGCATCCTGGCTTGGATCAGAAACGGTGTGACCAGCAGGTCCAGGGAGGTTATTCTCCCTCTGTACTCGGCACTGGTGAGACCGCTCCTTGAATACTGTGTTCAGTTCTGGGCCCCTCACCACAAGAAGGATNAGGCATTGGAATATGCTGCCCAGGGAGGTGGTTGATTCGCCTTCCCTGGAGGTGTTTAAGTCACGAGTAGACGAGGTACTGAGGGACATGGTCTAGTGTTTGATTGGAATGGTTGGACTCGATGATCCGGTGGGTCTCTTCCAACCTAGTGATTCTATGATTCTATGAATTATTGCAGAAAACAACTGACCTGGAAAAATTCCTTCTCCTAAGAACTGCCTTAAAGAAACAACCAAACTACTCTCACAGTTAACATGGAAAGGAGAGTAAAGTGACAAGCAGCTCAACCACTTAAACTCAGCATCTTCTTGCCATCAGCTGCAAATAATCTGATAACTGAAGGCTAGAAAATGAGGCATTCTCCTGTGAGCCTGCTACAACTTGGCCAATTGCTTGCCTAGTATTTCCAAGGCACATTGCATTAAGTCTTATAAAGTCACCATAAGCAGGGCTTTGGAAGGCAGGGCAGAAGCCCAGCAGGAAGGAAGGATGAGCCCACACATACAGCACAGACTGCATTGCTCAGCTTGTGCAAACTACCTGAAAATGACAGCCCTCTGTACTTGTGGACAGGAGAAAGGCCACAAAAGGAGCCAGAAATACTTATGCAGGCCTCTCATTCTTGCATGTAGTGACAGTTTTGGCCCAGAATGATGATACTTGAGTCTTAGGGTAGTGCATTCCAAGTTAGACATCCTGAATCTCACACTGCAGTCAGATACCTTATCTCTGAATTTGCTCTTCAGTGTTCAGAACAGAACAAGAACAGTTATACATGTGGCACACTATACTTTAGCATAAGTATTTTCTTTTTGAGTAAAGTCATTCTTTTATGGTTTGCCTTAATTCTAATCACTACCTGCAATGGCATTAACCATTACACTTTGCTTTCTTGGTCTTGAATAGGGACATCTAGGGGACTTTTCACATAGAGTGACACTATTCTCTTAAAATGTACTTCAAATGAAATGGAGTAAGAATTTCCAAGGAGAAATACTTTTATTGTTAGTTTTCATTATACCACTGCAACAAATAAACATTTCTGTTCACTGTTCTTACCACTAGAGCTATTTCTTGATAATCTTACTCTTGCCTGAGGCACCAGCGATCCAAATACCTCTTAACATTATGATCTCTCTTAGAACCCTGTCTATTATCACCTAAACTAAATCTACTTTGTATTGACATTCTTTGCCTTCATTTTCCAAATTACTGTCAAATCAAAAATTATTTGGGCAATTGAATGCTCCTAAAAGCTTTTTAGAAGTCCAAGTTACTTATAACTAGTTTGCCTCATGCATTTTAGAAAGCTGGTTTGGCTCCGTTTTTCTCACCAAATGCCTTGCAGGTTTTATTACAGAAACTTCAGTAGTATTGCTGAAATGTTCTGAGACTAATTTTAGGCACTTATATGATGACCAGAGAGAGAGAGATGGGCTTCCCTAAAGCTTCGGCTCTGACCATTGAGATGTAATGCCTAGATGCTGTCTGACCAAATCTCAGGTGTGGTACAGTATGGGTTTGGGACAAACTATTTGCTATATTTTCTGCTTTTTCAGTTTGATGTCAAGTTTTTCAGTTTTCATGTACTAGTGGAAGGTTCTGAATGATTCTGACAAAATGCTATGTTGGACAATAAGTGAATTGTGCATGCTCTACATTGACTCAATCCTTTCTGAATGATAATTCATTCACCACACCATCAGCTTTGATCAAATACCAAGTTACCATTGATAAAGCTTTTTTACAGTTTATCTTCTCAAAATTTCTACAAGCCAGTGTACAGTTCAAATTTTTGATGGAGTTACTTCAAATTTCACTTCACACAGCTGCTAAGTAATGTTAGGTGATTACATCTTGGCTAATAATTTAGAATTGTTCTGTACAGTTCAAGCAGAAATGGATACTAAACAAAAGATAAAACATTGGAAGACCTACTGTCAGTACTCAAAACTGGTCCCTAACTTAATTTTTTAATGTGATTTTAATATTCAAACTCCTGCCTGTATTTGTGTTAGAAGTATTGAGAATGCATAAGCAGCTCAATAAAAAATGAAAACAATTTCACTATTTTCACCTCAAAGTAAATGAAATTAAATAAGTAGGCCTAAACTCACTCTTTGTAGGCAATGTCTATTAGGTTTTTCTATTCACGGTCGTATTTAGAGAAAAAGTATGTCAGCTTTTCTTTGCTATTCTGAAAGTTCTGGAGTGCTAGACAATACTAGCATAGCACGCCATATAAGACACCATCAATTCTTAATTTACCAGTGTCTGCAGGTTAAGTAAGAGGTAAAGCTGAGTTTCAGCTTCTTCCATCCTAGAAAAGACATCAGCAGTCATGGATCCGGTCTCTTTCCTGCATGTCCAGACCTGACATGATGGACTTCTGCTCCTTCCCTCTTCCAGCTGGAGGCAATGTGACCTACTGCTTTTGCTCAGAAGTAAAGGCAAGTGAAGCTGGCGACAGAAGACCACCTCCCCTCTGAAGACTGACCAACTGGGAGGAAGAATATCTCCTCCATCTAGTCAATGATGAGCTTCTCCTCCCAATATCTTCCAAAACTCCAGTCAATATCCCTCAACTTTAACTTCCAGCACTCCCAGCATCACAGATGCTATATTTTAAAGCCCTTGAAAGAAAAAGAAACCAGGGACTATCCTATTTTCACTGCAAAGGCAAGAATCTCTTCCATAAAGCAACTTCTTCAGCCACATAGAAAGACAAAGTAGTTTTTCCTGGTAGTCAGCCAGACTACTGACTCAGCAAATCTGGAAACTTCCCAGGAAATGATTGCTTAACTGGATTACACCATGGAAACTAATAGCCTGCACTGCTCCAAACACTGAACAGTTCTTTAGAACAATCATCCCAGCAAGGTAGTCTATACTTTAACAGCCCAGAATATAATTTTCCAAGTGACAAAAAACACAAAGAAACATGTGCAGATATTTAACCGTATGGATGTCCAAACAAACCAGTGACACCAGACACCAATTACATCCAGAGACTTCAGTTCAATTATGCCTTAAACTATGAGAATATCTAATAGAATCCAGTGTTAGTTTGTCGTTTTATTTTGAAAAAAGTTGTGGGGTTTTTTTTTTCAATTCCAAGATGGGAAAGGTGCCAGGCTTGTCCCCAACATGGAACATTTTGTATGACTCATTATCTGATGCCTTGCTCCTCCTTCTGGTTTAATGCCTTCAGATTTTTGCAACATACTGAATCTTTTCACAGTTTATTTGGTGCATTGCTAAAAGCTACTCAAAGACACAAGTATGTCTATAGCAACCAGAAGCACAAAAATCATTGGGCAGAACTCTGTCACCACAGGTAGGAGATAGTCCTTGACATAACTGTTACTCCAAAGGTCATAATCCCTCAGCAGATCCCGCCTATCTATATTTTTTACTTTGTCCAAATCAATTTAAAAAAAACAATTTAAGAAACTGAAATAAATACTGATTCCCTGGTAATGGATTCAGCTATTCTTTTCACCTGGGTAAGTTTGAGTGTCTTCCAGCCCCACTTGCTCTCCCTTTCAGGCACAGAAATAAAATAAACTTTAGGGAGATGCTGAAGAGACTAATGGGAAGCAATAAAAGCTGACTGCCTGGATGCAAGGTTGGCCTCTTGGAAACAAAGATAAAGAACAGCCCTGCAATCCAGCTGCATGGGCTAGCCTAAAACAAAACAGATTGCTGTTTGCTTGACTACTTCTAAAGGGTTTCAACAGTCCCACTACAAACATTCCAGGGATTCTGACAATACTTTACTGAGAAGCTTTATGTTCTAGAAGATTCAGAATTTCAGTACTTCAGTTTTGACATTTGATCATGTTGCTTTAAATTATGCTTGTGGAAACACATTTCAAGACAGCAAATTTCACTCAGAAAAGAACAGGATACATATCCCATTCTCTCCTAAACACGTAATTTTTCTAAACTGTTCACAAAGAAGTGCTAGCCTTTTGCAGGCTCAAAATTATTCCTGAGATATTAAATAAAAAACACCAGTGTTCCTACATTTTTTAAACGTTTGCCTTAACAAAAGAAGCAAACTATCATAAGCGAGAGGTTTTATTTTATTTTAATTTATTTATTTATTTGAGCAACTGACAAAAATTATGTATATTCAAAAAGTCCCCTAAACAGTAACTATCTACACTAAGTTTCATTGTCAGTGTTAAAGCATACTTAGGGAAACATGCATTTCCTTCCTAAACTGAAGACAGAGGATAAAGCATTAATATGTTCACATATGATTTCTTTACAGGAAGCTACTGTCAAATGAGGTACTGGATATCTATGTATACACAGGAATTACTATGTATTTAATGCAATGGAAATGCTGACTTTGTTTTACAAATTAAACTATGTGACTGTAATTAAGTGAATTCAAAGAAATAAATCTTCAGTTAAATATACTAAAACATCACACTTAAAATGCAGTCAATTGTGTTGTCTTTCAAGGTTTCTTGCACTCCTCTCTTTAAGTCAAATATATGATTCAATCCTGCAAGCGCCATAATTAGACAGCTGTGGTCTGAAAAACACTTCAGCATTACACATGTAAACACACTGAAGAACTAACTTCAATACACGCTGTTAATATTAAACTATCCATAGATGGAAATTATTATGTATTCTGTTCCTCCACTCAGACATCAATACCAGCAAACGGTGGTTTGAATGCTTTGTCTGTAACTTGCCTTATTTTGTAAAGTAACAGGAGAAGATTACTGGGTTTCAGCAGTTGTTGTGTGACTATGCTAACTCTTCAGATGAGGGATTTCCCAAAACAAAAGCCCTTTGCTGACACAGGAGTTGTTAGGGACAGCAGGCATAGAACGGCTTATATAGAACAAAGCTTTTTTTCTGCATCTTACAAACATATTTTTCTTCAATAATGTTAGGTTTACTCTGACCTTGTATTATGTGCTTCATAATATTAAGTAATAGATTATTTTCACGTGTCTTGCACTACTAGAACGCCCACATTATAAGCCAGGCTCAGCAGCTCAGTTGTGCCTACTGCGTAGAACTAATAACAAATAAAAAAGGCACAAACTATGAAAAAAAAGTTGGCATAGCCAAGGTACAGTTCAATACAAAATCCATCAGAGAATCTTTGTACATCTCTGGTCCACACTATCAAGTACTAGTATTGCCTTCCCCCCTCCCCAGTATCTGTGTAAATACGTTGCATCTGATATTATCTCCATACTTCCCTTTACCAAATCAGGAATAACCAGCAGGCCTTTGAGCTTTACTATAGCCACTGGTTCAGAAAAGCTTTGTCATTTGACAGAAGTCTAGATAAACCAGCTTGGTGAAACTTGTCCAAAGAGGGGACATGTGGGGACAGCAAGATGTTACCAGTGCAGAAAACCAAGCTTATATACTAGAAGGGAAAGCAACATTGAATATGGAATCACAGAATGGTTCAGGTTGGAAAGGACTTTAAAGATCACCTAATTCCAACCCCCTCACCATGGGCAGAGACACCTTCCACTAGATGAGGTTGCTCAAAGCTTCATCCAACCCAGTCCTGAACATTTCCAGGGTTGAGGCATCCATGACCTCCATGACCTTTCTGGGCAACCTGTTTCAGTGCCTCACCACTGTTACAGTAAAGAATTTCTTACTAATCTAACCCTAATCTAAATCTATCCTCTTTCAGCTTAAAACCATTATACCCTATCTTATCACTGTACTCCCTGATAAAGAGTCCCTCCCCAGCTGGAGCACCTCTGCTATGAAGACAGGCTGAGAGAATTGCCCTTTAGCATAGAGAAGAGAAGCGTGCAGGGAGACCTTATAGCAACCTTCCAGTATATGAAGGGGGCATACAAGAAAGTTGGGAAGGGACATTTTAGAAGGGCATGCAGTGACAGGACAAGGTGGAATGTCTTCAAATTGACAGGGGGAGATTTAGATAGCCTTTAATATGGTTTAATATTTTAACTAATGGTACAAAAGTAAGGAAAACTAAAAAAAGACAATTAAATAATGCAGAATTAACTTACATTCCTACTACTATATCTAACTGTCAGTGTCAGATTCACCAAGTTCTTGATTCTCAGTTCTGTTCATTGCATGACCCTTGATTCACCTGGTGAATCTGGCACTAGATCAATATAAACATTACTTAGGATTAATTTAGTTCACAGTCTGTACTTTACAGTTTTATTACTTTTAAATACATCTAGATTCAAGACCTCACAAAATTTCCAGGAACACTCCCCAAAACAGCATAGGGTGTTTTTTTTTAATTAAACAAATGATCACAGTGAAAATAAGCTCCTATAAGACAGAGAGAAATGTGCAGTGTACTTCACTGGAGCAAGGAAGGATAAATTGGGGTGACAAGAACAGAACATAACTATGAGTGGTATTAATTCAGTTTTAACTTGAGTGTCTTTCTACACAAGGAATTGCCTCTGAGTTTCTTAGGTCTAATGAACTCTAGTCTAGCCAGTAGAAAAGGACTCTTACTAATTACAACTAGCTTGAGGCATGAAGCTGCTCTCAGCTGCAACACCCTAGCTCTTCTTTAACCCTCCCCTTAAGGGCTCCTTTTCATCCAGTTCAGTGAGTTGGGGAGACATATGAGGCTCTACAGGGACTGGAACTGGGAAAAGATGCATCATCTGTCTGAGTGTGGAAAAGCAATTCTTCATACTTTGGGAATTTTTGAGTCAGTGGAAACAAGGATTCCTTAATGCAGTAGAGTAAGAGAAAAGAACAGCTGTAGTAAGAGCTGAGTACAAGGGAAGAAAGAGAAAATGGTGATCTACAACTGAGACAATTCCCTCCCAGAGACACTATTGTCCTAGTTCTGCAAAATCACTTTTCTATATACAGCTGAAAAGCCTCAAGCCAGTTTTGCTTATAACAAATCTACAAAGGCAGGCAACACCTGGTGCTTTGTATTATGTCAGTGATATTTAAATAGTCTTTTAAACTAAAATTATTTAATTTTTAAATTATTTAGTAAATAATAATTCTTCAAACAGCAAAGATAATATGTAAGTAACTGTAGGATTCCTCTTCCCTGTGCCCTGCAAGACACAGCATTCATATTTTAAATGTAAAGCTCACCTAGGCTTTTCCTGAGAAATCACTTTCAATGTGGCTATAACTTACTGTGACACATCAACATTCATTGCTTGTAGAAAAATGAATAAAACATACCAAAATAACGAAAAGCTATATAAAAGTAAATAGAAATAAAATTCTATTATGTCATATAAATGTATTTTAAGTAAAAACATAGATTGTTAACGTATTTTTTTTCCTAAAGAATTTTTTTTTTCCTCTGAATATCTCTATATATCATTTCTACTTTTTATTACTGTTAATTTAGGGCAATCTGTCACCATCCAGACTCATGGATTCATCATATTTCATATAGCACATACTTAGAATAAAATTATCTTAGCTATTACAAAAATCCTGTTCTAGATATGTTTGTTTGTATTGTTTCATGTATATTCTGTGGAGTTGTAATTCTGGAGCATATTATGACACTGAGGCATGCTACATAAGAATATATGTGTTTTAGGAAGAAATAAAGGCATTTCTTTTGAAGAGATAAATATTTAGACGTGCTAATCTTAATTTTTGCATAAGAAAATGTTCCTCAGAGTAACTATGTAGTATGCCTAGAATGGAAAACATTTGCAAAGCCTTCTCTGGCTGCACCTCAAATATATGCTGCAAGGGAAAGATGCCAACATTTCATAGTTTCAAAAAACTTTTGAAATTTTTAAATATGAAATTTCTTGGGAAGATCCTTATTGAAAGCCAAAGAGAACAACCTTTGCCATGAAGTACTAATTAAAAAAAATTGTACTCTCATTTAAACTTGATACTCATTTCATATATAGCTGTAAGTTAGTTGTACACTCTTCATGTTTATTGAATTCTTGACTGTTGTTTTTTTTTAATGCAACCATATTCTGAAACAAAAAGCTCCTACACTGCATGGCAAGTTTACTGCTGCTGAGCACTTAAAGGTCAAGTCTGTTTAGCTTAAAATAAAATGTTGATTTTCTACATTACTCCAGTAAATTCCCAATGTTCTGAAAGTGAAGTTAAAATTTTCTTCCTATGTGTTATGACCAGTAAAAATGCCTACAGTCCAACCAATGATTTCTGTCATACCTAGCAATTGAAAAAGCCACTTTTGTATCAAAATACTTTGATAGTTTTGATATTTTTACTGTTTAGTGTAAGAATTATGACCTTCTCTTTGGAATCTGTATGACTTTCACACTGGGTCACTCTTTCTAAATGAAAAACAAATGGTCTTGAGTTATTAAGATTAGAATATATTAATCTGATTAAATTCTTGCATTTCTTCATGTTGACACTAATAAACACGAAAACATTCCTGAGAATATGTTAGGGAGTAAATTCAGTACATACCTCATAGCCCAGGCTAACAGGAGACTGAGACAGAAAGTTGGAAAGAAATGAAACAGAACAAAGAAATTAAGAAGAGAAAAAGGCAGAAAATAATGTTACTTTAGAAGAAAGCATGAATACCCAATTATTTTACTGTCATTCTATGTTATAGAATAGAATGAAAAAGAATTGCATTTGAGCTTCGACAGGTAAAAATACATAGTGTTCTGTTAGTGCTATATGATCATAGCATTTCTGTTGATGAGTTTTACACTAGTAAGTTAAGAATCAAAGAGAGGATATTATCCAGATTTTATTATTTGGAAGTAGAATTTTTTTAAAGCTGTACTCAAATATAGCCCTCATTCAACTTTCAGCTCAAATGAAATGCTTTATTGGCTAATGAAAACATTTTTACTCAAACTGAATCTTTGTTTCTGGTGGTTGTCTATGAAAGGATAATTAAAGTACTCTCTCCAGGATTCCTATCTCAAAAATTTTTTTAATCTCATAAATTAGGGCATACCTCTTCGCTTCATAAGTGGCATTTTTCCAGAAGCCAGACTTGTAAGCTAAATTTAATAACATGAGCTAAAGTTGGCTTCTTTCTGGTTCACACAACAATCCCAAAGAGAGGTTTTATTTTGTTTACAATGATTCAAGTGCCACAACTATACTAATAACAAATAGCACAGTTTTTGGGAATGAGGTTGATGTTTCTTAGTATATTCACACAGACTGTTGAAAAATCATACCCATTCCAAAGTACAAGCTTTGATTGGTACCACAGTATACGCTGCCATAAAATTTATCTCACACACACTGCAGAAGAACGGAGTCCAAAGGACAGATCTGACACAGGAGAACTGACTAAGTTTATGCACGCTTGAAAAAAAGGAATAAAAAAATTAAATGAAAAAAACCCAAAACAAACCAAAAGAAATAGAGAAGCTGCATGTGAGAGTACTTCTGAAAATATGGTAAGTAGCACCATGATTTCTTGAAATAAAAGTGAAATCAGAAAGTTATTCCATTTTTCTAGGCTAATGCCCATCCTTGTACCTACTGTAAACACATTTTCTTTGTGCCTGCATGTTTGTGTGTGTGCATGTGTGATAGTCTGAGTCATGAGCATGGGTAAAATGACAATTGCAAGTTACTGGAGAAGTATCACCTGCAGTACACATGAAACCTTCTGTATTTATTCAAGTAGCAATTTTAATATTTTCAACAGTTTTAAAATACATATTTTTCCAAAACAAAACATTCTTACTTCATGTAAGAGTGTGTCATCAAACAAAAGAATAATATAATTTAAAAAGTCTTCAAACTGGAAATTCTTGCTGTCTTGTAATTGTACAGTGTAGTGATTATTTATAGAGCCTACACCAGGACATTCACTCACATAATTTTTTTAACTAGAATTCCAGAAACAATTCATAACTAGGTCCAGTCTTCCTCAAAATTTATCTGTCTTGGTCTGAATAAGTCAACATTTATGAAACAACGTGCTGAGAAGTATGAATAATCTATAAAGATTTGTTGCCACAGTTTTTGCAGAATTTAAACACCCTACTCATTTATGCAGCTTGTCAATTAAAAATACAGATCCATAATGTTAACCTTAATTTCCAAGTAGCTTTAGGCTAATGATAATCAGTAGCATAAGTACATAATTATGGTTCATAGATGGTACTGCATATAACACCAGGTCTACATCACTTGAAATGGTGTCCTTTTAGTATGTCAAGTTTAATACGTTTAATGTTCTAACTGAGAGGAAAACATGATAATTGTTCTATGTACTTATAAATTCTTTGCTCTCTTTTAAACCTTCAGTTTTCAAAACTTTCACTTAGGAGTGGATTCATCTACACACAGTGTAAATTCTTAACTATTCAATGTCATGTATTATGACCATGAGTGTTAAAAGGAACAAGTATGCCAAAGCTAGATAATGGAGATTTCTCCTACCTTTTTCTGTACTCTTGGAAATACTCTAAATACAAAGGCTTCAACCAATTATCTGTAGCTTTGACTATGACAGATACTGTTTGATACTGTTGTGTTTGAGACACTGTTCCCCTAAGGCAAATCTTTCCTATATTATAAACCAACAGATATAACACTGGAGAAGTTCAACTTCCAGTTCCAAAGAAGAGGCCCTTCAAGATGAAACCACTCTCGTTACCATGGCTGGTAGTTTTAAACCTTTAAAATAGCCTAATTTCTTGACAAAGAGAGGAGACTTCTGGGAGTATCAGAAGTGCCACATACCTTAAACTCACATATCTTAAACCCACATACCTTAGGATGGTGACCTTTCTTTTATGCCAAGATGCCTTTTCTCACAGCAAGACACTGTAATTTTCATACCACCCTCTTCTGTAGTCTACAACAGGCAAAACCAGATCCTATAGCACTAAATATCATTGTTTCTCAGCAGCAATAACCATGTTGTATAGCTAGGGTATTCCGTACCAGAAGGGCTTCTTCCGGCATGCTGGGTGAGGGTTCTGCAGAAACTGTCCGAGTAGTGCTGAGTCCTGTTAGGGAAACATTTGATAGGCGTCTTTTCCGTACACCACTGCAGTTGTTGGGGATTTTAAACGCACATCTCTTATGGTAATTTAGACCACAACCTGAATAGGGAAATTCAAAACCAACTTATTATTACTGGAAAAATCAAAGAACTTGAACTTTTTTTTACTCCCCAAACCAATAAGAATTCAAAAACACCATCATTATTTTTGATTAAACTTTTTTACTCCACTCTACTGGTTTGGTTCCTATATTCTACAAATTTTAGAGAAACAATGTTATAAGCTTTGAACAGCTGTATGTATAACCAGTGTTTTTTCTTTGATTTTTTAAAAATCTATGGTCTCAAAGTGCAGAAAATTTCTGTGACGGGAATCTGGGAAGTAAGGTAGTCTTTCACTGTAAATTGTGTATTCCATTGGATACAGTCCACCAGGAGTCAAACAGTTGTGGCGAAATATGAAAAGATAGCTATTACAACCTCATATGGGCTGACAGTATTACAGTTAAATTATCTGAATTAACATGATATAGAATGAGAAAGAGACTCAGGCTCATAAGTGATGTGTAAGACATGGAGAATCTTTTCTTAAAAATACATATAGACCATTTTTGCACACTTCAGGCTACAGAGCAAAATCTAGGACACCTCAAAGCAGTCAAAATTATTAATTCTGTAATAGCTATTTTGATAATTCTTACTGCCTCTACCTACTGTAATTTCTTTCTGATGCCTACTGATTTTAAAGCAGCATTACAGGCAACATGCATAGGTGAAACGAACCGGTCTCTTCTAAGAATAAAAAATCACTTCTCACTGCAGCTTACCTTCACATTTGAGTCCCTGCCGCACCAGCCCCCACAGCATTTCTCCACAATGGTCACAGAAGGCTGGCGCTCGATATGAATGAACAAAAAGAGCATGGGGCCGGATTTGGAAGTCTTCAAATGTAGCAGAAGCTGTAACAAGGTCATTAAAAAAATAATAAAATCAGTAGCATAACATACGCTTCATTTACGTGGTACTTTATCAGAGAACAAAGCAAAACTCCTTTTGGTCACTATGATGATGAACTTTGAGTTTTCTATTGGTCATTGCATTTCAAAGAGAAAAAATTATATACCATCATACTACAATTACCACTGGAAAAAGGATAAAGCCGCTTCTACAAACTCACAGCAATAACTTCTCTGAGAATATTTTTGAAATAAAATACAGGAGCATAATAGCATATCAAGCATTTATCAGAAATTGGCAGAGTTCCATCAATTGCAGTGAATTTTTAAATATTCTTTTTATAGACTTGACTCATTACACCTGAAGTTATACATTCATAAGACAAACTAATATATTCATTAAAGAAACATTTTGTTAGACAAGTAAAGGAAAATGTATCAAAGATGAGCCATTTCAGCTGACCATCTATTATAGCTAACCTATATTGTTATCACTGAAGCACATTAAAAAGTCTACATTAGAGTTGAAAAAAGAAATGTAATTATATGCCCAGAATCATGAAGAAATTTTAAAAAATCACAGAGCAGTCTGGAAGACTGCTGCACATTTATATAAGTACCAATCCTTTCAAAGTGATGTGGAGCTTACTAATATAACAAAGTAATGTTGCCAAAGTAATGAGGCCTGGTTAAAGGCACTAGTGTAAACTACAAAAATAAACAATGACAGCATTATAACAGAGGCAACCAGTACCATAATACTTTAAAAAAAATGCTTGCTTGTTCTTATTAAATGTCAAACGTATATCAGATAGTCTAATGAAAAATAATATCTATCAAATGTTGTTAAACATTATGCAAGTATGCAAACATTTCACCTCATTCAGACTGCCATTTAAGCAGTTGATTTAAGTGTGTGCTTATTCTCCACAGATATTAGTATGAATGAATCAGGTATGTAGTCACTTTATCTCTTAACAGAAATACATTCCTGATTTGCAGTTGAGAAAAAAACCCACATTTTTTAAACGGTTCAGTTCAAATTAATTCCTAAAAGAACCAAATATCTTTAGTTCCTAGCCTGATCCTTGTGTATTAATGAAAAGAGAACCAAAAATGTGCATACCAGTCAAGGAATGGTTCTTAGCTAATGAGAGTGGACTACAGATAAAGACCTATGAGCTGGACTCAGTTCCTTCGCTGCACAAAATTACTACTCTTAGGAAAAACTTTTCCAAAAATATCCACAGAAACACATTTCTAGTCTAAATCAATTTCTAGTCTAAAGATCTTTTAAGAGAGGTACTTGGAATACCATTAGAAAAGTAGGGTCAAATGAACCCAATGATATCAAACCTTCTTCTTTTCCTTTTTATTAAAAAAACCTAAATTACCTAACATTTTGTTTAATTCACGATTTCATTTTCTTTTCCCAGAGTTATTCTCTTCCTAGTTTTCATAACAAGGCATGTTAAAAAGCTTATTTAATTCATAAAATTAAGACTTTATAAAACAACCCAGCACGTTAGAACATCCTTAACGTGAAATAAAACAGTTTTGTATTTATTAAACAATATTAGGCAAGCCATTTTTTCCAGCCTCAAAGGCTTCCAAACAAACTTGTTCAAGTATGTTATTTTTCTATTTTTTTTCCAGACCACAGAGGCCAATTTCACTACTGCTAAGGTAACGCTCACTGTGTAACGGTAATGCTGTCCTTGGTATACTAGAAAACACAACTAATCAGAATGGATTTTAGAGGTTGAACAGAATTCCTGTGATTTTACTTTGTATAAGACACAAAGTTAACAATCTTTTCTGTGCCTATAGCCAGATGTCCTTCTGCAGTTCCAACTGAATCAAACAATAAGTTGGAAAGATCAAGTACTCAAGCTTTAAAATATATTTTGATGTTACTTAAAATGAAGAAATACATATTTACTCTTGCACAAACAGAACAAAATTCAAGCATATTAACTTCTCAATTTAATTTCATACTGAAGATATATCAGAGGAACTAGGACTACACCTCCCCAGTAGATCACTGGCTTGTGGAGCTCAAGAAGGATTAATTTTTTTCTGGGCCTCTATATCACAAGCATACAGCCACCAGGAGGAAAAGGAGCCACAGTCAGGCACAAGACACCAATTGAGCTACAATAGTCCAGAAGCTTGATGAGATTAAAATTATAGATTAAAATCATACTGAATGTAAAGAAAAGTTGGACAGGAAAAGGAAGAACAAGCAAAAGACCTTCAGGAGTTCACAGTCATGCTGTTAATTCTGCACTGAAAATACATGCCAGTATCTATGCTGGTCAGCCTACAGATTAGGAGGCTGGATTCTCCAATATTGTTTCATACATAAGCAACTAACATGTATATTTTCTGTTATCTGTTTCCCTAGAGACTACCATGGAATCATTCTGGGCATCTGTAATTTAAACCTTCCTCTCCTCTTGTTTGGTCTATGAAATAGTGATATACACATGAAGACACGGTCTTCAGCATTTCCAAAACTCCATCCATTTGGCATGCTGCAACATACCTTCTCAGCAATGCAGATATCACCAAGACCTCAAATCTCTCTACTTATTTCCTTCAGAGTTTCAATATAAGTTCAGATCCTCAGCCCTTCTGTTCAGGACTTTTGATTTTGGATTTTCCACAGCATACTTACCTACAGCTTTATGAAGAACACTGAGATTAACATCTCCTATTCTTTGCATAACAAAATTATCACAGAAAAGCTAGGGGAGCTGGGAACATTCTCAAGGATAAGCACCAGAACTGAGACACCATGCACAGCTTCAAACAGAACTGCAATGTACACTTCTTTGCTACTTGTCTCTTCTTATGCACGTAAGAAATATAAGATCAAAAAGCTTACTAAAACAAGATTCTCAGTGAGTATGCATTTCTCCCCAGGGAAGAAGGCCAGAAAATACACTACTATAAGATCCTTAGACATGATAGTCATGAATCTTGATAATATATCTGTGAATTTTAGAGATGTCAAGTTATTGTTCATAAAAACAGACTTGTCTGAGGCTGTTTCTAAAAGCATAAAAATAATAATCAAGCATTATTTAACTGTGAGTGATATGTAAAACAAAAATAGCTTAAATCTCCATCTAGCAAAGGACTCAAATATGTATATAAGCTTATGCCCACTTCCTTGAGTACCTACCTAAAGTTATGCATGTATTTAAATTCTATTTTGAGGATATTAAATTTGTTAAATTGGAAGATTGGAGTGGAGTTTTACATGGATTTACTGAGTGTCCTTTCAAATAGTATGAATAATGCAGCAAAACCATAATTAAGCTTAGAATAAGCAGTAACTTCAATTTATATTAGTAAATTAGATAATAGATTAAAAATACTTTTATTTATTTTTATGTTAAAATGCTAGCTTTTGAGAAAAGTAAATATCGATAACTCTGTAGAAGCAAATACGAACTTAAAACCTCACACAAGCACTTCTGTCCTAGGAATTTGATCACTTGTCTCTCTTCCTGTGTCCTGAACTCAATTCCATCTGAAAATATTTTCTTGTTGAGCATCGTTCTCTCAATTCCATTTTTGTTGCACTGGTCTCTTCCCATCCCTGTCCCAGTTCACCCCACCCCCTTCACAAATGGTGAAGACACAATTGATATCCTTTCCATTAAAACTAACTGAACCTTCAGGTTCCCCTGCAAATTAATTAATGTGTAATCATGGTTCATGCTCTTAGAAAAAAAAAATGTTTCTACCTGCCTTCTCTCACAGCAAAAAAAAAAAAAAAAATTAGAAATAACTTCATTATATATCTTTTGTTTCTTTCATGTTACAAACATATGTGGTATTAAGTTGTAATGGGTTTGATTTTTAGACCCTCCTTAATAGCCGGGCTGTAGCTGAGAAAGAACTCCATTTTCCAGTATTCCATGCGATTTTCTACGTAAATCAGGGTATAAATCAGAAGAGCAGACACGCCTTGCCCTCTCTTCTCTTCCTGTGGCCCTGTGAGCAAGTTCTCCCACTGCTATCAACTCTGCTTGTGTGGAGGAGTGAGGCCCAGTGAAGCCTTGTGGACTTTGAACAGCACAGAGTGCCGGGGGGTTGCTTAATTAAGTCCTGCTATCTAAGGAGAGTAGTAAGATTTTCTCTTGTTAGTTTTTATTGATCTGTTTTGGATTTTTATTTCCCTTCGGGGCAGGGGGAGGTTTTTCGGGGTCTCTTATCCTGTGTACATGGTATTCTAGTTGCATATAAGTGTTAATACATGTGTATATAATTGTACAGCTTTGGTCTGATCATTTTCAGCATTTCAGTCTTTCTTTCCTTCTCCCTTCCCTTGGGCTCGTGCAGGAGGTGGGGGGGGGGAAAGGGAGAGGGGCTGCACTACTGTGAAGTTTGGGGGAGTGTCTCACCCAAACCATCACATAAGTAAATACCATACTTAGCAATAAAAATATTGATGCAATTTTAGGGAGGCAGAAATCAAACCTAAAGGACCCTCCCAAAGTACGGAACTCAAACCTGTTGTACCCAATATTATAAACACACATGCAGTATTACATATTAAGTTATTTTCATTTAAATGTCCTTCTACTTAAATGTCCTTTAAAATTCTTGTACAATACATGTTGCATAACAGAGATGACCAATTTTTAAACAATTTGCCTTCCAATGGAAGCCTGTTTAACTGATTACAGAATTAACATTAGGGTTTTTTTTCCTTGACAGAAAACTAGATTGTCTGTGCTGAATTACAGTTCTATTTAACTAGCTCTGTAGCAGGTTAGTCTGTTGTTTTCATGGCTAATTTGCCCTCCTGTATCTGTTGTATATGCTACAACCCTACGTGTGTACTAGAGTTAAAACTCAAGAGGGATGAGTTGACTGACAAAACCTCATCACCTACCGTGAACTATGAAAACAAGTGAACCTTATTTCTGTGACAATAAGGGAGCAGGGGCTAACAAGGAAGGGGCCACCTGACCTGAAGGTATGCTTTGAAACTCCAGAAACCAGAGACAAAGTAGGAAAAAGTTTCAGCGAACAGTAAAGGTTTGTTAGATACTACCTTTGCATGGGTTTTGGGGACTGGAATACAAGGGAGTGTAGATCAGCATCCCAACAAATCACCCACAGAGGAGATCAGCAGGAAACTGAACTTAACAACAAACTACTAGATGAGCAACACCAATCTGTTGGTTGGAAAGGCAACTGAGGCACATTCTAGAATGCATGCAGCATTACCAGAAAAAAATATCAGTAGGAAGGACAAGCAGTGATAAATACCATTCTTCGTCTACATTTCAACCCTCCTGACTGAATGACTGGAACTTATCATATCATTTTATATTGACATGGTACAGATTCAAAAATAAAAGGCAGGGAGGAAAAATTCATTTTATTTAAAGGACACTTTAAATTTGGAAAATATTGCAGAATACAGCAGTGAGAAGAATACAAAACATCATTCTTTCTCATCCTTTTGAAACTGTTATGGCAATGTTCCACTCTGTTGAAATACATGGAAGTGTTTTGTGTTTAAAGTTTTAAGGCAAAACCAGAGGTTTTTCTAGGCTTCATAATTGCATGGCCTTGTCAGGCTCTGCAGACAGGATTCTGTGTTCTTGTCTCATGAAATGATGTTATTTCAGAGCACTGTTCACTGAAACTAGTGTGTCATTCGCATGTGATCTGGAAGAACTGTTCTAAACAGCAAACTACACAGACCTTTAATCTGTGCAAATATGGATAATTCATGTTTCTTGTTCTGCCACCTGTCTTGTATAGTTGACTTTCTATGGCCAAACCTAGAACAGCTTAAATTTTCAGAGCACACAATTATAGAAGCAGTTGTATATGAATTAGGTGGGTTTTTTTAAACTTTCATCATTTTGTAATTTGTAGCTTTTAAATTACACATCTAGAAAGGCCTGCATATAGCCACTAACAAAATTTCAACTTCCAGAATGCTTCCATGTTACTCAACTAAAAAATAAAAGTCCTGCTGATGAAGAGAAAGATATTCTTATGGGTTTTTTCAAATTAAATGGATACTTTCCTTATTAACTATAAAGCTTCTGTCATGTCAGGCTATCCTTTTGCTTTGACAGAGCACTGATGCTCTTAAGGCAACTTTCTGGCTGCATGTAGAACTGTGAAGTCAAAAAAGAAGGGGTTTCAAATAGACCCATAACCATATTCTGAAAAGCTTACTGCTCTGCAGAAAACTTTCCAATATTACGGTTTTAATATGTTACTGCTAACTCTCAGACTTGTCATCATCTATTTAAGTATTACTAGTATCACCAAAACACAGACATTGAAATTACAACAGTTTTGACAAGACCACTTCATCAAATCTGTTAATGACTTGCGTGTAAATGGCTAGTGCTCTTTATTCTGGGCTCAGGAGTAGATCTATCACTCAGCACAGCTGGAAATGAGAACAAGAAGCCACTGTGACTCACAGTAGTAATGTCTAACTTTCCAAAACAGGCAAATGATATACTGTCCATTTTGAGTTCCAAGTCTAAGCTTTGAACTATTAGAGGTGAGATCCTGCTATAATGAGCAACAGAGCTTCATGAAATAGGAGCCGTTATCTAGCACCCGCACCTCTCATAGCTTAAGAAACCATCAACCACATGAACAACAGTGTCATACAGCTATAAAAAGCAGACATTCTCCTGCTACCCCCTGACATTTGGAATGTCTTTACGAGTAATGTATCCCATTGACATCCTGCAGGCACTCATAAAGTCCTTTCCTACAAGAATTGCTGGCATTCACCACTTAAAAAATAAATATAACATACCTTTACACACTATTCCTCTTCAGGCACTGATTAAACCATAATAATTAATGACTGTATACACAATTTCACTGGACTAAGATAAAAGAAAGCATTTTATTCTTCTCAATATTCCATCCTGGCAATCAAAGACAGTATGAATTTTCTGAGTCTCAAAGTCAGTACAGCTAGGACAGTCCTCCATACAAGCCAAGGATTTGACTTCTGATCTCCCTAATACATAACAGAAATTACAACCTCCTAAAATCTAAACATGTACAGATTTATAATCATTGCTTCTTTATTTGTTCTGCCCTGAAGTAAGGAAATTTGAATATAGAAAAGTTGGATCTAACAACCTTTCTGGATATGTATGTGAGTACTTCAGCAGTGTAAATTTTACATAAAGTAAAATCTCATTCGATAAGCTTTGTTTTGTTTTTCCTTACCTATTATAGCTTTATAAGAAAGGCTTACATGAAAAATAGCTTAAATTATGAATGCTAACACTTGGCAAGTAATTGGCTGTAGAAGGCAGGGATGGAGGGAATACATTTTCAGAATTGAATTTTGAACTTTAAAGCAGAAGCCTGCTGCTTGCTAGCTGCAATGGGTACAGACAAGTTGCAACTTTTTATTACATCTAGACTAAGCAAAAGTGGCATGCACTCAGTCCTTCACAGACAGAGACAGGAAACTGAGCCACCAACTACAAGGCTGATCACATACTGTGCTTCTACATATGTGCTATTTAGATTGGAAACACTGAGAGCTTGGAGGTCCACAAAGGAGAGGAGGTGGAAAAGAAAGTTCCCCCAGAAGAAACAGTCATATCAGAAAGGAGAAGCAGGGCTGGACAGATGAAGATCATGCTTAAAGGTAACATGCTGAAAGTGGGCTAAGACCCCAGAGATCAGGGCAATGTAAGTCAGAGGACATCCATGTATTTTGGTAGATGACACCCAAGACTAGTAGCTGCAAGTTGTGTGGCACAGCAGGAACAAATGTGACTGTGTATCCAGCCTTCTCTGGCCAGCAGCTACCTTCTTACTGGGAGGAGCAGTAGGGACATAGTGAGTATAAGGCTGGGAAGGGAGCAAATGAGCCAGTATGAGCCAGGGTTTGTCTTGGCCTGAGGCAGGAGTAACCCACACAGCCTTACCCAACATCCATACCACAGAGGTTTAAATCTTTTTGCCTGTTTAATAGCAGCACAGGTTTCACAGTCGTGGATAACCTGGGAAATAATGTCCATGGTTAAATCCACCCCTCAGTCTCATGCCCATCTATAGGTGGCATCTCTGCCCTGTAGCCTGAATCAGTCCATGGCAAATGGTGGGACTGTGTCTCCACCCCTG
>WAAB01016018.1:0-17169 GCA_013389865.1 Piaya cayana
GCCGGGCCGGGAGCGCAGTCGCTCGCCTGCTGCCCCGCGCCGAGACGGGGGCGCAAAGCCGAGACCGCGGGGCGAGCCGGACACGCGGTACGAGCGGAACGCGGCGGGGACGGGTCTGCAGCCGTGTGGGCATAGTCCGTGCGTGCGTCCACTGTGTGCGTCCATGTGTGCACGTGTGTGCATCCTTGCGTGTTTCCATATGTGTGACCCATGCGTGCATCTGTGTGTGAGTCCAATATGTGCATCACCCCGTGTGTGTCCTTGCCTGCATCCCGTGTGCATCCATGTGAATATCCTGGGTGCGTCTGTGTGTGTATCATCTGTGTGTGCACCCTGTGTGTGCTTCCTATGTGTGTGTGTCCGTGTGTGCATTCCATGTGTGCATCATCCATGTGCACATCTGTGTGCGCATCATGTGTCTGCATCAAATGTGTGCGTCCCGTGTGTGTGGTTGTGTGTGCATCCAATGTGTACGTTCTGTGTGTGGATCCAGTGTGTGCATTGCATGTGTGCATCCGTGTGTACACCCATGCAGTGTGTGGTATGTGGGAGGCAGCACACCCCTGGCTGCTCTCTGACACAATGCCATCGATGCCATGAAAAAGCCAAGCTCAATAATCAATGCCAGTTTGATTAGGGATCCTTTAATGCAATGCCAGGTGCACAGGGGATGATTGTGTGCAACTCTTGGGACTGGTTACATGGCTTTTATACTGATTAAACTTACCTGTTTGTATAGATTCAAGCATGTTACATATTCATAATTTTTCTGAGAACTCATTATTGTAGTTTGTTACCCACCCTCATATGTGCATCACAGTTTCCATGTGGTCTTCAGAAGCCTCTGGTGGTCTTTATCTTACCTCCTTCATCACTGTGTCCTGTTAGTGAGCTCAGGTCAGTTCTTTGTTTCTGCTGCAGAACAGTCCTTTTTTATCTTTTAGCCAGCCCTGCTTTGGTGGTTTGGAGCATCAGTTGGAGGTACATTTCTTTAAGATACACAATAGTTGATTTGTTGCTCCTCTCAACTAGGAAGCAAGCTAAACTCCTGTTAAAATCACATTCTTTCAGATCACAAGCTGGCCAAGAGTAGTTGCTTAAACTAATTCATTCCCTTAATGTGATTTATTCTTTCCTTCACCATCCTGAGGGAGCTTGAGAAGTGGGCCTGTGTGAATCTCATGAGTTTCAGCAAGGCAAAGCGCAGGGTCAGGGCAGCCCTCAGTATCCATGTGGGCTGGGGGATGAGGGGATTGAGAGCAGCCCTGCAGAGAAAAACCTGGATGAGAAGCTGGACATGGAGCTGGCAGTGTGCACTCACAGCCCTGAAGGCCAATCGTATCATGGAGTGCATCAAAAGAAGTGTTGCTGGCAAGTCGAGGGAAGTGATTCTACCCCTCTACCTCTGCTNTAGAAACAGGACAAGGGGTAATCATTTTAAACTAAAAGAGGACAAGTTTAGACTAGATATTGGGAAGAAATATTTTTTTCACTGAGGGTGGTGAAACACTGAAGCAGTTTACCCAGAGAGGTGCTGAGTGCCCCATCCCTGGGAACACTCAGCATCAGCTTGGATGGGGCTCTGAGCAGCCTGGTTGAATTGAAGATGTCCTGGCTCACTGAAGTGGAGTGGACTGGATGGCCTTTGTGGTCTCTTCCAAGCGGAACCATTGTATAATTCTTCAATATTCTTTACCAAGGAATGGGTGTATTGCTAGGGTCATAATGTGGTCTTGAGGCCTTACTGCATGAGGGGTTTTTGAACCTGGCAAGACACAATGGGAGATGTGTTACAGCTTATTAAAGTCACCAATACAGGTAGAAGTGCCCAAAAACCTTTCACCTGGTGTAGTTCTTCAGGAAGATGTCGCTTCTCTTAAATTTGCCTGTTTTTCAGCTTTCTTGGTTATTCTGCTGAAGTGCATGTATGATGGAGATTTAAATAGTTCATCTGGGCTGACAGTTGCACTGGGTGATCATGGAGGTCTTTTCCAACCTTAATGATTCTACAGTGCTATGATTCCATGATTTAGGCTACAGAAAAATAGCTGGAGAATATAAAGGGATGCTAGTAGATCTGCACATTTTATAATTGCTGTAATGCTTCAGCATAACTTACTGGATGCCAGTTGGCTTTGGTAGGCTTTTGCTCTGTACCCTATGGGCAATAGCAATGTATTTATTACTTGTGACATGCACAGTAACACCCAGTCCTTGCCAGAATCAGTAGAACTTGCTACGCATTTTTTGCTGAATTTTGGAGTAAACTTTTGGCCAGTATGGATGGGCTTTTGATTGCCAGCCTGCGTAGCTGTATGTTAGACTCCGAGTCTTCAATTAGTTTAACATTTATGGAATTGTTCTGGTATCCAACCCCTTGTGCTTGAGCAACACAGCTCGATGCATGTGCAGATTTGGTAGCTCAGAGCTTGTGTTTCCTAAATTTAGATGGAGAGGTGTGTGGAATGTGTAAAAAGGGAACATGACTCTAGAGGCCAGAGGAAAATGAAAACTTTTGTCTGGGAAGGAAAAGGAGTCTTGGGCTGTGCTATCATGGTACTCCTGTGCTCTGTGGGTGTGATGAGCAGTATAGATCTCTGGGATTTTATCCAAAGAATCATGTATCATTCATTGCATTTGTCTCATATAAAGGTGTTTTGAGGTGATGTGCCTGCGTTATTGACAGGCGATGCCTCCTCTATTTTTTATAGCTTAAAAGAAAAACCAAACTCGGGAGAGGTCTTTGGAGGTGTCAGGGTGAGGCTGTATGTGCTTCCATGTGTGGCTCTTCCACCTTTGCTGATCTGTCAGTGGACATGTATGCAGTGAAAAGTATAAAATGCAAAGAACAGGGAACAAACCTAGTGTTGTGGACATTGTGATGCTTTAATTTCATCAGCACCAAATCATTAGGGTGAATTTAGGCCCATGATACAGTTATAACATTGATGTGTCACCCTTTACTAGTGTCTAATCTGGGGATTGGTTTTTAAAAAACCTAATGTTCTGTTTAAATCACTGCATTTGAATTTAAGAATTTGTTACTTTTGATGACAAGTGAAGAAGCAGCTGTGAGCACTTGAGGACACAAGTGGAATGGCACAGCTGTCAAAAGATGGTATCTTGCATAATACTGCTTAGTTGCTTTGCTTTTTGTGTTTTGCCCAAGATCTGAGTTTCAGCATTGGTGCATTCAGGTTTAGAGGTTGGGGTTTTCTGCTTTTGGGGTTTCTTTTTGCTAAAGGTAATTGACCTAATTTTATGATTTTTAGATAAACTCTTTTTTTTCCTGTCTCTTATACATTAAACGGCCACATGTTGTTTAAATATGGTTTGACCAAGTCTGTAGAATGTTTGCTTATGTTGCTTTTGGTAGTGCTTTGCTGCTATGCTCTATTTACTATTTGAGCAGGATCTTCAGTGTTTGGTCTGTAGTATTTAACCTGTTGGGGAGACTTGCAGTCTCTGGGTTTCATTTTTATTAGTACAGGCTAGTGGGACCTGGGAAGTCTTAGGTCAGTGATGCCAAATGCTGCCACTGTTTCTGCCTCTCTCAAATTTATGATGGTTGGAAATAGGCTCATCTCCTTCTCACCTTGTCTATGAAAGGTGATGAGAAGGTGACCGAGTTCTTGCCTAGATTTTGGGAGTGTGGTCAAAGGTCTTGATTAGGGACAATCCTTATTCTGTTTTATTTAAGAGGAAACAGTGAGATGACTCCCTGTGTCTTTTTTTTTAAATTTAAACACGGACTTCAGTATATTTTTCTTGGCTAAGAGTTAGCACCCTGAAGTTGCCTGTAGGTGCTGTTTTTATAATTAATAACTCTGTTCTTTGAAATGATAATGGATGTATTAAGTTGTAAATATGTGAGTAGTTTTTATTGGAGACTGCTTAGCTAAGACAAGTCTAAGCAGACTGGAATCGTGATACTGTAATCTATAGATTTCATCTTCATATTTTCATTTGATTTTCAAAGGTTTGTACTGTTGTACTGTATATTTTATACTAACATTTACATTTTTATTTTAGAGTTACTACACACGTTTGCAATAAAACTGGAAGTTAACCAGTTATGGAGCTGGCTCATAGTTTGTTACTGAACGAGGAAGCATTAGCTCAAATCACAGAAGCCAAGAGACCAGTCTTTATCTTTGAGTGGTTAAGGTTTTTGGATAAAGTGCTAGTAGCTGCTAACAAGGTAATTTAACATTATTTTTTTCCATTTCTTTCTAAAACATAACTGTATAATTTTAGATTCATCCTGAAGAGCCTCTGTTTTAGTTGATAGCTTTAAATTGTTACACTATAGGCAGTCAGTATGACTGTGTTACATTACATTACATAAAGCTTGGTTTGATTTCTATGTTGTTGAAAATATTTGAAAGGCTAAACTTCCCCTCCCAGAGTAGGGCTTCTTGATGATAAAGAGGATTAAAAGATTCTCTAAGCAGGTCTTACTGTATTTTTAGGAAGTTTTTTTAAAAAAAATTAAAATTAAATAGAATAACAGCTAATTCTGAGTGTTTAGCATCTGTCTATGCTATTGTTGAATGCATCTCAAATCTCTGAGATATTAATTTGCTGAATTACATAGAAATGGGAGTTGTGTAACATTTATTTCAATCTCTTGTAGGTTTTCCTAGGCGTTGGAAGCAAGACAAAAGATTAAATAACTTCTTTTATTTTGTTTATTTTTGGTTTGTTAACAGACAGATGTCAAGGAAAAACAGAAGAAACTTGTAGAACAGCTAACAGGACTCATCAGCAGTTCCCCAGGGCCACCTACGCGAAAACTACTAGCAAAAAATCTTGCTGCTCTTTACAGCATTGGAGACACATTTACAGTTTTTCAAACACTTGACAAGTGTAATGACATCATCAAGAGCAAAGATGACACTGCATCCTACCTGCCTACAAAACTGTATGTTTAATATTATTAGGGAAAGGGAAATGATTTTTAAGAAAAATGGGTATTACAGAAGAATCTGTAATATGTATATGGGCATGTTATGTTTACTTGTATTTTGTGTGCTTATGCTTGAGGTAGCAGAAAAAAAGAACAGGATTGAAGTTGTGGAAGGCAAGACTCAAAGGGGACATATGTGGCTACCTGAAAGTGAAATACTTATCTCTAGGCAAGGGCCTGTTTTATGTTTCTTGACATATTTATGTCGCGGTGAGGGTAACAGTAGACGAAGTAAAGCAGTGAAGAAATTCCACTAGTGGGATTATTGCTGATTGTGCTTAGGTGCCCTGTTTAAGATGGGACCTGCAGATCATCGAATGAGCATTATGTATGCCTGGAGAACTGTAACCAAACATTCAAGATCTTTTTTCCCGTGCTTGTATCTCCTTGCTGAGATATACTGCACAAATCTCTCAAACATAGTTTGTGTACTTGTATATGTGTGATCCAGTTCACCTTTACTTATAGGAACTGCCTTACTAGTACTAGCAGTTAATGCCACAAATGGGTTCTGCTATAACCGATTTTAGTGCTTTGCCACACATGCTACTTAATATCTTCGCAGTGTCTAGTGAACCCCAATTTGGGCCTAGTTTCAGACATGATCCTAACAACAGAATTTAACAATAAGATCCGAAATTTTCGACAAATGCTGTCCTTTAGTTTGAAGCTGTTGCCACTCTGTGAGGAACTTGTGGAAATGGGAAGAGATTTATATTATAACATGCTCTGAAACTTATGCTACCCACTCAAGTGCTAGTCCAGAAGGTTTTTTACTGTATAGGTTTTGATGTTTGTGTAGAATAGTTGTGTGGAAGAGGTGCCTGTTAAGGGGTAGGCAGTAATGAGTTCATAATGCATAGGTTTTCTAAAAAGTTGTTTACTCAAGAATTTCTGGTTTCAAAAAAAGCCTTGTTCCTTTGTGATGTGAAAGTGCATGTTCTCAAGAGCTACTTCTGTGACTGTCCTGCAGCAATTTGTGTGTATAACTGTAGTAGGATGTTACTTAAAGTATTCTTAATCTCAAATGTCAGGTCAAGGAAAATGTGTGTATAATTGTTTATGAATCCAGTGATTTTTATGGTGCCTATACATTTTCTTGTGTTATGCAGTAATTTGTGCATTTGAAGTTTGTAGGCTTGGGAAAAGAAAAACATCATTCAGTATCTACAGAAGTGTGTCAGAATCTGTTAAAGGTGCTTCAAAACAGTTTATTGGAACACAAAACCTTAAGCTTGCTAAGATTTCAGCATATGCTTGTCTTTTGCAGAGTTTTTCATTCTCATCTGTAGATCCTGTAATAATACCTGTTCAAATACTTTGGTGTTTTTAGAAGCTAATAACTTTTCTGTAGCTTTTGTAAACAAAAGAATTATTTGAATGCAGTGTTAAGCAGCCAGTATAACTAGTGGATAATAAATAGATTTTATTCATCAATGATGATTAAAACATACATTTCCATTTCAGTATTTGTCTTCATTTGGATGATACAGAAAGAGAGTACACCAATTGATGTCTTTTTTAATAGGGCTGCTGTGGCATGTGTTGGAGCATTTTATGAAAAAATGGGCAGAATGCTGGGTAGTTCTTTTCCAGAAACAGTGAATAATCTTTTAAAGTCTCTGAAAAGCGCAGAGGTAAGTTTCATATTATTTCATATGTGTGGTTGAACTAAAACCTTCTTCCAAAGGTGTTTGCCAAAATGCCTGCATTGTTTGCCTTCTATGAAGGAAAATGCAAATATCTTACATAGTTAGAATCACGTTAAACATGTGCATGTATATTTAAAGTTTAGAGTTTTGTCATGTGAGTGTGATAGTAGTTTCTTCTTAGTGGCATCAGTAATTAAAATTGCAATATTGTTGTATGTGCCATTTCTGTCTGCTTGTGTACACTGAGTGAACATTCATTGTTTAAAAGATAATAAGTACTTAATTTTTGCAACAAAGATATTACTCCTGCATGCGGGGGGGATACGTTGCACTCTGGAAGGACAGAATGTGTCGTAATACTGAGAGAATGTGCAAATGTGCCCTGGGCTGGCAATGAGTCTCAGGTATACCAGTAGCCCTGGTGTTCTGCTTTTCTTTTCTTGTTATTGTTTTTGGTTTTTTATCTATGATAAGTTGGAAAGTACTGATTGTGTGGATCTTGTCCCAGCAGCTGTTCCCTTTGGCTGTATTATTGTATCTGTGATTTGAAATTTTATTTTTTTTTTGACCCTCTGACTGCAAGTACCTGCCTGTGTGCAGGGATAGCAGGAAGCTGTCGACTATTTGGGCTTCCTGTTCTCTTATATCAACTGGTTTGGGTTTTTTTTCTGTGGCTCCAGCAGATAAATGGTGGAGCAGGCAGAAGCATTTTGTCTACGGCCAGTTTGTTGGATTGCTTGGTTTAATTTTAGTTCATGTGACAACTGAGGCTGTTTCAGTAAAGCCTGTGTATAGTGCTAACTGCTGCCTAAAACCAGCTAGGTATCCATTGTATATGGCTTCAGTGAACTGTATTATCAGTGTTTCCAAAAGTGTTCCTGCAAAGAAGCAGGAAAATGCGGCATTGTACACGTTCTTGATTTAAGTACTGTGTCCACATGTTTGCATAAATGTGTTTGTGTGTGTGTATGCAGTCTCAAGGCCGCAGTGAAATTCTGATGAGTTTACAGAAAGTCCTAAATGGACTTGGAGGAGCAGCAGCTTCTTGTCATCGTGACATTTATAAGAACGCTCGATCTCTGTTGACGGACAGATCTATGGCTGTACGATGCGCAGTCGCTAAGGTGGGTGTGTTTCTCACCAGTCTTAGAAATTCTTGTGCTGTGAGTGTGAAGTACCTACAGTTGAACTGTGACCCGTTGTTTGTAATAGGAAATTTGATATTTTTTTGTGCAAGACAAGTCCTTGCTAGTTGACACCAAAGGCTCAGACATTTGATTTATTTCATGTAAACAGAGATACTGTAATAATGTCTTCTCCTCTTTAAACAATTATGAGATAGAAAGTATTATCAGTTAGCTACACTGGGAGAGGTTTTTGGTAACAGTTCTTTTATTGTGCTTACCGCTTTTAATTTTTATTTTTGTGTTAACCTATTATATGAGTCTTCTCATTGTTTGCTCAGATAAGTTATTGGTTAAATGAGAGTGTGTGTGTGAGGAAATTTAATGTATTCGATGTTGAAATACTTGCTGAATAAACCTGACAGTTGCACTGATACTTTGATAAAAGGTAAGAATGGTGACCATTAGTACTCAGCAAGTCTTTTTTTTTTTCCCTACAGTGTCTGCTGGAATTACAGAATGAAGCAGTGTTTATGTGGACGGCAGAACTAGAGAATGTTGCAACGCTGTGCTTTAAAGCTCTGGAAAACTCCAACTATGGTGTGCGAGTTGCAGTGTCAAAGCTTTTGGGAACAGTCATGGCTACAGCACTTATACCAAAACAAGCAACAGGTACAAGTTCTGGATTCCATTTCCAACTAGACAAACTTTGTCTTAAGTACCATGTTACATGACAGTGTTACATGATGCGTGGTTGTAGATGAAAACTTTTGGGTAGATAGTTTCGTTTTATAAATCTAAGCTAGAAAGAGTAGAGAGTACGGAATCCCTGTTGTAATTGTATGAAGAAAGAGAGCTAACTCTTCAGAAATCACCTGAGAAGTGTAGCTTATGTTATAAGCATGAAAACAAGCTGTTATCGAAAATGTTGGCAAGATTTATGTTTGCAGGACAGTTTTGAATTGATGTCTAGGTTTTAGATCATTGCTTGTATTAGGAGGAACTTTGGGATTAAATGATTACTTGTCTTTTTCCTAAAGTGATGCGACAAAATGTGAAGAGAGCCACGCTTGAGGAGGTTTTGGAGCTCATGGCCACAGGATTTCTGCGAGGAGGATCTGGTTTCCTAAAGAGTGGTGGAGAGATGTTAAAAGTAGGAGGATCTGTCAATAGAGAAGTGCGAGTTGGTGTTACTCAGGTTTGTCATAACCTGCATTATTTTATTTTTTTTTTAATAAAGTAACGTTTATATGTGACTATAATGCTTTTAGTAGGAAAAATACACACTTCTGTTTATTTGTTTATAAGTTAATGTATGAGCCTAGTTTGACTGTTTTGTGAGGTGTACATGTAATGTCATTCACCTAAGCTACTTTCTTTTATTATTGTTACGCAGTAATAATAGATCAAAATATGAGCTAAGGAAAGGTTATTTGCTCAGTATATTAGGTGGGATAACTTGTAAAAATATTTGAAAATTTAGCATGTTAAAGACTTTTAGAGAGACACAATGTTGTCTTGTGGTGTGTGGTGGCTCTCTTTTCAACTGCTGGTTAACGTTTGCAGTCCTAATTTGTTAAACTATGAATCTTCTTTCCCAATGTATGTCTTGAGTTGGTGAACTTTCCTGAATGTGGAAGCTCCCCTTGCCTGCTAGAGAAGGGTGGCAGCACCATCTCTTCAAATTCAGACATTCTGACTCTGACATGTGTTTCAATATGCTGCAGTAACTTGCCAGAATCCAGGTTTTTTTTGTTCATAGGGTATTTTGTGTATACCTTTTATTTTTCTCAGCCTTTTTCAGATCAACTTGGCAAAAATGCCTTGTGTTCATTGTGAATTAGAACATGCTAATGTTGCTGCTGTTATTGACATTATGTTCTTCACATTTTTAAAGAGAGACACATTTAGAACAATGGATTTTCTTGCTGTCACCCAAAGAGTATTTTGTTCTTCACGTTATGTGTAGTAGTATAGGAACTACTTTTGACATTGGAAACAGGTCTGCTTCAATGGCAAACACCTAGGTAATAAATTGATTCATCCTGCTGAGCCCCATCAGAGTTGCGTATTACTAATTGGCATTGCTACTGTTTTGCATAAATATAGTATATGTATAAATGTTGTCTTAAGGAACTGAATATAGATTTTTGTTTCTGTTTTAATTGGATCTGTATGTAACTTTTGAATTTGCAGGCCTACGTTGTCTTTGTTACAACATTAGGAGGTCAGTGGTTGGAGCGCAACTTTGCTACGTTTTTGTCACATGTGCTTGATCTGGTTTCCCATCCTCGTGCGACTCAGACCCATGTGGAGGCAGTTTACTCTCGAAGATGTGTGTCCTTTATCCTGAGAGCAACTGTGGGCAGCTTACTCGGGGAGAAAGCACAGATTGCAGCTGCCAAAGATATATGTCAAGCCATCAGTAAACAAATGAAGGCAGTGGGTAAGAATCATTTTTAATGATTGCCTCTCTTCATATAAAGGGGACAGTTTTCTAAATTTTACTATAGTAGACATATAAACACTAATCTGATACTTAAGTGTGTTTTATTTGAAGTGGTAGTTGCTTCTGGAAAGTTGTATAGGAGAAAAATCCTACAGTGGAATCTAGGAACTTAATTGATGATTAGAGATTGTGACTAATTGTTTACTACAGATCCAGGGTTGTTTTTGTCTTATATATATTTGCATGCAAATTTTTTTAGTTGCTGTGCATTGATACAGTGCACGTGTGCTCTATATATGTGTATATACTTGCTTTTTCTGTGTGATTCTATTAATTCTACCTCTTAGTGCACTGCCATCCATAGTAGCTGCGGGATATCTATTTTTCATGATCTTTGGATGATCATGCTTGACTGATAACTGTGAAAACTGTTTCTGTTTGGAATGTGTTTGCTTTGCGAGTTCACACTATGACCAGACTTGTGATTTAGTTTTAATATAGGGTTGGTGTCAAAACTCAACTGTCTCTTTCTATCCTGTATATGTTAAGATGTGATTCAAATGGTAGTTCAACAAGATGCTTTTTTTTTTCTTTTCTGCAGAAGCAGTAGTGAATGATGCTAATAGTGAAAATAAATCAGGAGCTGCTGATGTAGCTGCAAGCCAGCATGTAATGGTGTGTGCCCTCCAGGAACTGGGTAGTCTGGTTCAGAGTCTGAATGCCACTGCATCTCCTCTTATTCAAGAACCCTCTATTGGTATGCAAATAAATCTAAATAGATTAAATGAGACATTTGAGCATTGAATATGAAATAACACTAAATCTAGTTAAATAATAAATTCATGCGTAAGAAATAAATTGATGAAACTGGCACTCCCTGTGGTACTCCAGGTAGCTACATTTGTCTAGCTCTTTGTGTTTAGTAATCTAATTTTAGTTCAAGTTTGACAAAGTATTAAGCAACTGTTTTCATCAAAGTCTGCCTGAAGCTCTGTTTTAGGGTGAGTAAAGTTGTTAAGTTGTGATTTTCAGCACTGATTAGTTTCTGATAGTGGTTTTATAGGAAAGCCATTGTTTTGCCGTATAAGTTCTAAAATATTTGCTCCTGGAAATGTGTATTGCATTGAGATATCAAATTTCTCTGGTGAGGTTAAGGGTATTTTGTTGAGATGAAGCTGTGGATAGTCCCATTTAAAAAAGATAGTTATTTGGCTTAAATTGACTAGGATTTATGTGGGATTTTCTTGTTTGTTTTAACATCTGAATCCATGTTTAAATAGCATTGCAGTTTTAGGTTTTTCTGGTTTTTGGATGCCCATAGGTTTTTTTCCAATGGAAGTACAAGCTGCTTGAGTCATTCCTTTATGTAGATTGTTGTCTTGATGCATATGACATTCTTCTACTGATTTTGCTTCAGCAAAAAAAAAAAAAAAAAAAAGCACATCATGACTTTAAGATTGTAAACTCTTTTTTCTGTAGGTCTCTTGGAGACAGTAACTTCAGTTCTCCTTCATCCCAGCATGGCTGCTCGACTTGCGGCTGCATGGTGCTTGCGATGTGTAGCTGTGGCATTGCCTTTTCAGTTGACTCCATTTTTAGATAGATGTGCAGAAAGACTCAACAATCTGAAGACCTCACCTGAAGCTGTTAGTGGCTACAGTTTTGCAATGGCTGCTTTGTTAGGTGGTGTGCATCAGTGTCCCTTAGGTATTCCTCATGCCAAAGGAAAGGTGAGATTATGAGTGTTTCATCTGAAAGTGTACTAAAATTTACCTTTTTATCTAGAAGTAATAGTTTTGCAAAATGTTTGACATGTTAATGAGTTGAAGCATTGTTGAGATTGAACTCATGCCTGGCAAGAGAGCATGTGTTTGTAGTATTTCACTTGCAGTATTTCCTAGGTTTTTCCTTTTTTCTCTTTCAAATTTGCATTCTTGTTTGACATATTAATGAATAACTGTTGAAAAGAATATCATTGTCTGTATTGACACATACAAAACAGTGATCATCTGCATGAAATGTAATCTGCATTCATTCTTTGTGGAAGGTCAATTTAAATTATTTGAGAACATCTCTATAGATATAGTCTGTAAGGGTTGATATGTAGCGGTAGCTTGTAAGGGGCTTTATTTATATTTTGAAAATCTGTTGGTTTTTGTCACTGGTACAGATGGTGGTCAGTATTGCTGAGGATTTGTTACGAACTGCTGCACAGAACAGCAGACTTTCCTTGCAGCGGACTCAAGCTGGATGGCTTTTACTTGGAGCACTTATGACTTTAGGTTTGTAAAAACAGTTGCTTTTTGTTTTATTTTAATGCTTATCCAACATTTCTGATTATCTTTTTTGGCAAATGGTTTCTACATATAATCAGTCCCGTGTTAGTACATTTATTTCAGCAGTGTTGTTCATACTGTGGGAAGTGAAATATTAATATTTACATAAGCTGAAGGACAGCAGAGAGTGTTTTAACTAAAAAAAAATTCTGCTGTCTTTTTGGAAACCCAGTCTCTAGTCTCTCTATGAAAAAGGCAAAATTGTCCATAGTCTTCCTTTCTTGGTACTGTGGTGCAGAAGAAGTGAATGGATTGTAAATAAACCTTAGTAAGCAATTCAGTGAGTTAGGTGCCTCTGGATAGGCAACAGTACTCATTGAAAGTGTTTAAAAGCCATTCAGTTGTCTTTCAAAATAGCCAGCTTCATGTATGTATCACAGAAATACAACCTCTCAAAATGCAGCTTCTGGTAAGTATACTCTTGAATTTTGCAGTAGTAGTGGTGATTTTTTTGTTTTGGATTTTTTTTGATGAAGTTCTGATGCATTCTGCTGTTGTGATCTCTCAGCAGATCCTATGTTGTGTTTCATCTTGCTTCATTAAAATGCCAGCTTATTATCATGTTTGCATAAGAGCATAGCCTTACTTTGGTTGTCCTCCAGTATATTTTTAAAGCACGTGCACTAGGTCTTCTAGAACTTTTTCAGAAGTTTTCTTTAAACTTGACTGTTGAATTCATTACATAACCAATAATTGTCACTTATTTCTCTACTCATTTTATGAACAAGTTAGGATCAACTAGTGACCTTGCCTTCAATATAGTAATGTATTAAAATTAGAAGTCACTGAAAAGGTATTGAAAAACAGTTGGCAGTAATTATGTGTTACATGATGAAGTTTAGAATTGCCTATTTGCTTTTTTTTAGTACTTATACCAACATTTACTTATGTGTTTATTTACCACACTTTCAATGTAGAAATGAGAAAGGATTTGCTTTGTTTTAGTTGTTCAAGCTGGGGGAAAAGGAAGAGTTGTGAAAGCAGAGAAAATACCTTAAGGAGCAAAAACCTTGATAACATATTTTTTACTGTTAAATACAAGTTTTTGTTAAGCTGCCACTTTATTTTTTTGCATAGGCCCGTCTGTTGTTCGGTATCATCTGCCTAAGATGTTGCTGCTGTGGCGAAACGTGTTTCCACGTTCTCTGAAGGAGTTAGAAGCAGAGAAAGCAAGAGGAGATTCTTTTACCTGGCAAGTAACGCTGGAAGGCCGTGCTGGAGCCCTGTGCGGTAAGAATTTCAAACTTCAAGATTACAAGTTTGTGGTAAACCAAAACATGGTCCCAAGAAACTGCTCTCGACTTCCCTGCTTTCTTTCAAAATGTTTAAAATGCATCAGCTTATCATCAGAGTGACCTGGTTTTGACATCTGGTTTTATGAACATGTCACAGTCTTTGTGTAAACATTTTTAATTGCTGCTTTTTGATATTCTCTTAGGATCTGTGTCTTGTTCATGCATTAGATATGTTTGTTTCAGCAAAATTGTAATTTATAACTTTTTGTTATTAGCTATGAGAAGCTTTGTTGCTCACTGTCCTGAGCTCCTTACTGAGGACGTTATCAGGAAATTGATGACACCTATAGAATGTGCCATGACGATGATGTCACAGTAAGTAGACGGTTTTTACTCTTTACTCACTTTTGTCTTTATCTGGACCTGAAGTACTAGAACTAACTTGTTTTATTTCAGATGCTGACTTAGTACTGCATTGTCACTGCTTGTCCGTGTTGAAAAAACTCTTCTATGAGCGTAGTCTTCATGGTCATTAGCTTTGTAAATGTATATTATTGCAGAGCCTGTCCTGAAGGGCTTACCATGGTAACTTCAGGGCTTACCATGGTAACTTCTGTAACTGCATTTTGGGTTTCAAGTTCAGTGATCTCTTTAATTCATGATGTTCTTACCCTTGTGCAAGAAAAGAGGAAACTCTGGTACTGATGTACTTGATGTTAATCAGTAAGCTCTCCTCTTATGAAACGTGCTAAGGAAAATACTTTAATATTCTACAGAATATAAAGGGGAAAAAAAAATTTGGGTTGAGTTTTGTGGTTTTGGGTTTCCCGAAACCCCACATCCTTCATCCCCCATTAAAATAGATGTTTCTTCTGTGGACGTACATGTGCCTCATTTACAGCACCATGTGTTTATTTTGATAAAAGTTTTTCCCATACAGTTACCTCTGAAAATGTACTGATAATTGAGTAATGTTGCTCAGTTGTTCTCTGAACACCATTTTCTTGTCTTTTCTAGAGGGATATCTTGTGAAAAGAAATCTGAAAATACTCTTTGCAGAAACTGCAATATTTCTGGCTGTCTCTCTCTTTTTTTTTATTCTGTAGCATTCCATCAGTAATTAAAGCCCATGGAGCCCATCTCAAAGCTAGTGCGGCTATGGTCCGTTTACGACTTTATGATATATTGGCTTTATTACCTCCAAAGACATATGAAGGTACATAAATATTTATTAAAGTAAAAATTCTGCTTCTTTTGAAGCAGATACAAGGTTCAAAATAGAATACTAGGAATCTCCAGGAGTTTTGTACTATATCCCTCATCTTCTGTATGTGATCTCGAAAGCATAACTCCAGAGTATGAACACTGAAATATACTGGAGTAAAACAACATCAAAGTTACAGTCCTGTTTATAGGACTGAGAGATATGGAGATCGTGTTCTGAAATTTAATTTAGGTGGTATACGTCATTGTTACTTAAAAGACAGCAGATGGTATTTCTTGGTATACTCAAAGGGCGAATGTAAGAATGAAGATTTACTTTTGGTGTCTATTTTTTTTCCTGCCAGGCACTGTCACATAATCCAACAGATTAGTTTTTTGGGTTTTGTTTGTCTGCTTTTTGTTAATTAATTACATTTACATCATGATGTGGACAAGAAAATTTTTGCAAAATCTGGATTGTCACCCTGGAAGGGTGGGCTGATCTGTTGTTCAACATTGACTTGGGAATGGCAATCCCACATTTCTGTTTGAAGCCTTACTTTCAACTCTAGTCTTGTCAGGTTTACTTTTCTGTCTCTCTGCTACCTATAAAACAGAGGTAATAGTGTGTGCTTTGATTTGTAACTAATGATCACTGGCTGAAATGTTCTGGATAAGAAGCAGCACTGACTCTGTTTTAATGTCTATCCTTTTAGGATCATTTAATGCACTTCTTCGAGAGTTGGTAGCAGAGTTTACTTTGACAGACAACTCTGCTAATACAACCACATCACTCCTCAGGTCTCTTTGTCATTACGATGATAGTGTTCTTCTTGGCTCTTGGCTGCAGGAAACAGATCATAAGTCAATTGAAGACCAGGTAATGAAAGTCTAGAAAGATAATGAACTATTTGCACTATCTTGTCTCTATGATATGTGTGGGGGAAGCCTTCTAAAACTGAAACTGCGTGCCTTTTTTTTTTGGTCTTATTTCAGAGGTTTCGTAGATGTAAGTCCTTCTATGTGTAGGTTACCATTTTGATTAAAAGCTGCCTACAGCTCACATAGTAATTGCATGACACGTCTCATGGTTGTGGTTAGTGAATTAGCCTAATTTCTCCAAAACAAAACAGCAGTCCTTGCCTCCCTCTCCACCACTCACCACCACCACTTCCCTCTGCCTTCCTGGTTTAGCAGTGGTTCTCTTACATGTTTTTTGAACTAGGAAAAATCTAAGTTCTATTTAATATGTTTCATAAATAAACTGCTGTCAAAATGCCTGTATTGCAAATGGTGTTAGGGGAAAACAAGATTTAACTGGTTTTATAGATACAGTATGAAATCTTACATTTCACTTGGAAGTGTTGACACAATTTTGTTGGTATTACAAGGAATTTGCTGCACTTCTAAAACATGCGAGTCTTTGAAACGTAGGAATTAAAAAATTTAAAAGAGGAAGCAAATACTGCTATGAGAATCTTTCGTGTTAATTTTCAGATCAACTGGTAATGTTGATCCAGTTGTTTTTTTTCATAAGGCCCTTGAAGAAGTATGGCTTAGGTAACAACTGGGTGATGTTAAATAGTTTAGGAATCCCTCTGGTAACAGCCTCTTTGCTTTCCTGATTTGTGATGACTAGTAAGGGGCTGACCACCACTTTTCAATCCTTATGTTTCAGGATTTAATGACATGGGAGAAAACATTTTTGTCCATCTGGGTATACCCACTTCGGTCTTCATAATTGTGCTCTGATTTCTGCTTTCTCAGTGAACCTGTATTCTGTAGACAGCTAACTGTATTGAGCGTTTGCTGAACTGTGCCATCATAAACTTTGCAAATGAGCTTTTCAGAAATTTGTTGCCTTTATAACAGGGGAGGCTGGAAATTCCTCTTCTGCCCAGCCTGTCTCACAGAGGCAAGGTTTCTCAGAAGGTTTCTGAGCAGATCCAAAAGTCAAGACTGATGCCAAGCGTAAGAAACCAAGGGGAAAGTGTTTCTGAGAAAAAGTCAGCATGTCAAATGGAAAAAAAGTTTTATAAACTTGCCTTATTCGTTGTGGTAGACATAGTAGACTTCTCGTGCATTCTTCAATCTGCAGAGTTTTCTGGGACACTCCTTCCCACCTCCCTCCTCTCGCCCCTTTCTTTAACCTCTAACTACATAAAACAGACTCTGGTGGTAACTGAAGCCCTGTAGTACAT
>WAAB01016020.1:0-10891 GCA_013389865.1 Piaya cayana
CCTCCTCCTCATGGCAGCCTCCAGCCAAGCAAGAGCCCTCAGTGCTGCTGGCAAAGAGACCTGCTCCCACAGGAACCCCTTGCCCTCAGCTCTCATCCCCATCACCACCTCGAGAGTCTTGGTGCTGGGGTCTCAGTGGGCTGGCAGTGATGCCGGCATGGGGTGGTGCTCTGCGAGCTTGGCCCCATCTCAACGCGTCTCCTTCTACCTGTGAAGGCATCCACAGTGGCCTCCAGGCTCTGCTGGCGTCCCCGCTCGGCGATGATGGAGATGGTGTACTCCGTGCCGGGCTCCAGCTCCGAGAGGGTGAACTGAGACTCATCCCGGGGCACTGTCACTTCGGAGGCCATCCCTGAGGCAGGGGTGAAGGTGATGCGGTAGTGGTCGATGGGCCCCGTGGCTTTGGTCCAGGTAAGCGAGATGGATGTCTCCGTGGAGGCTGTCACCAGGAGGTCCCGGGGGCTATCGAGCTCTGTTGGGAGAGGTTTGGTGCAAACGTAGGTCCCCAAGTGTGAGCTGTCCCATGGAGATGTTGGAGCTCTAGGAGCTGGCTATGCTTGGAGGACAAACTCACCTGTCCTGGCATTCATGGTTGCTGGCACGCTCTGCTGGCTGTCCATCACGGCCGAAATCCCGATACCGTACTCTGTCCCTGGAACTAGATCTGCCGGGGGGGGCAAAGGACACGAAGGGGTGTGAGGGCAGCACCTGCCTGGGTGACCTCTGGGTGCAACCCACCCACCTCCTATGACTGGGGACAGGGGGAACCCTCCTAAGCATCTTTGGGGTAGGTTCCTTTTCAAAAAGCCCAGTGGATGCCTTTGGACAGGGAATTTGGGGTATTCTAGCTGAGAAACAAGCAATTTTTAAAAGTTGTTGCTGAGGTCTGCTGNACCAGAATGGTTTTTTAGGTTTTCTGCTATAATTAGATTTTTTAAAAAAAAAATTATTACATACTATTTCATTTAGGGGATGATGGAGGCACTAGGTAAGAATTGCTCACTGCACCTTCCTCCAAGAAAGATACTGAGGGGCTGGAGGGCAACAAGGCTGGTGGAGGGTCTGGAGAACAAGGGTTTTGAGGAGTGGCTGGGGGGAACTGGGATTGTTTAGTCTGGAGAAGAGGAGGCTGAAGGGAGGCGGTTTTGCTTTCTACAGCTACCTGAAAGGAGACTGTAGCGAGATAAGTACTGGTCTCTTCTCCCAAGTAACAAGTGATAGGACAAGAGGCCTCAAGCTGCACCAGCAGAGGGTTAGAGTGGAAATTAGGAAAAAAACTCTTCACTTGAAGAGTGGTGAAGTGTTGGACCAGGCTGCCCAGGGAAGTGGTGGTATCACCATTCCTTAGGGTGAGTAGATGTGACACTTTGGGACATGCTTGGATAGGTATGGTGGTGTTGTGTTGATAGCTGGAACTGTCTCAGAGGTCTTTTCCAACCTTAATGATCTGAAGATTCTATTCATAGAATCATAGAATCACCAGGTTGGAAGAGACCCACCGGATCATATTCAGTTGACTTAAGCCTCTGTATCTCTGGAGTTTGCTCTGGGGAGTGTTTCTTGCAGCCCTGCCTGAGTCCGGCTGCTGCCACCAGGTAGACACACGGCAGCATTTTGTATTCTTATTCAGGGAAAAGAAAACCTGCACGTTGTCTCTTTCTCTGCGGCAAGCTCGGGCTGTGCCGTGGGTGTCATCACAGTTTGGGTCAGTAGGGTGATACTGCACCTCTGCCCCAGGGAGAAGGATTTGTCCCATTTTGGATGCTGCTTCTCCCCTAGAAAAGCAATAAATGCCAAGAGGAAAGCTGGGAGAGGACTAGCACTGGCTCTCTGATCCCTTGCTGTCCCCCTTCATCTCACCTCACTTCTCCATGTGTGTCCTCATCACAAACGCAGCAGAAACTATTCCCTAACGTTTCTTTTTTTTCCGCATACCACATCTTTCAAGCTAACTGCTCTAACTGCTTTCGTGCCCTCCAGCCTTTCTCGTGACTTGGTGCCACAGTGTCTGTGACTTTCCATCTGATTTTCCCACTGAACTTACTCCTATAGGTCCATGTAACTCCTCTCTTAACTACCTGAAAGGAGGTTGTAGAGAGGAGGGTGCTGGGCTGTTCTCTCAAGTGACAGGGGACAGGACAAGAGGGAATGGCCTCAAGCTCCGCCAGGGGAGATTTAGGCTGGACATTAGGAAATANCGGGTGGACCTTCCCTGGAGGGGTTTAAGGTGTGGGTGGACGAGGTGCTGAGGGACATGGTTTAGTGTTTGATAGGAACGGTTGGACTCGATGATCCGGTGGGTGTCTTCCAACCTCGTTATTCTATGATTCTATATGGCAGAGATGCCTGCGCCCTCTTCGAGCTGGGAAGATCCCTGAAGGGCAAAGAGAGTCCGTGTGGAAGAACTTGTTGTCCTCCCATACTGAAGAGCTTCAAGCTGAATGAGTGATTTTTTTTTTTTTGTACGTGTGTAAGTCAGACTTTTCTTTGCTCAAAAAGTGCCCCTGGAGCCTCAAGTCTAGCAGGCAAACAGTTGTAGTTGAAAAAAAAAAAAGAAAAAAATATCTCACACGCTGCTTCGTGGTGTTGCTGCTAAGGTGTTTGGGACTTTCCTGGCAGAGGGAGGTGGGCGGTGTGTGCGGCTCCTGGTGGCGCTCCCTGAATAATGTACTGCTTGAGGGACTTGCTCAAAAATACCATCCCTGGATTCGGGGCTGCTTTGAGCCCAGTTTGGATCCCCATTGCTGCCTGTGCTGCGTTGGCATCTGCAGCTCTTTCTCAGCAAGGAAAAAAAAAGAAAAGCAAAATAATATTTCCTTCTAGATCAGCCTTAAAAAAGCTTTCCTCTCCTCATTTCTCACTTTGTTCCCTGCCAGCTCCGTTTGGGACCCGGATAGACCCTTGCTAGAGGTGCACCACTCAGAGGATTCATCACTTGGAAGTACCTCCTTTGGAGGAGCATCACTCAGGTGATGAAGTGCAGTGCCCAAATCCAGATTCTTGAGGGAAAAATGAGCTCCATCCCAAAGAAAACCTTCTCTCCAGTAACCAGTAAGCTCCAAAGCATGAGGGCAAGAGAGCTTCAGCTCTGATTTGGGCTTTCCAGTGCTCTTCCTGCTGAAGGTGGAGGAGAAGGGAGGGAGGAAAGGCTCATAGGTGCTTGCATACCTGCGAGTGTGGCCCGGGTGGTGGGACCGGTGTCCCGAGGCACCAGAACTTCGTGGTAGTGCTCCCCAGCCAGGGTGCTGTAGACCACCCTGTAGCTGTGCGCCTCGGCCTCGCTGTTGTCCCAGGCGAGCTCAAGGCTGGCAGGCGTCCGCGAGCCCACCCGCAGGTTCTTGGGGGCATCAATCTCTGTACGACACAAGGGAAAGAGGCTCCAAATCACTGCTGGGTGCCAGGGACGCACCTCATAGCCGTGGCATGGCTAGGCAGCAGTGGAGGAGTACTCGAGTGTGACGTCTGCGAGGTCCCACGTGTGGTGCCTCCTCCCCGGGGCATGTCCTGGGGCAGGGGCTGGGATACCTGCTCTCACCTCCTGCTCAGCACAGACCCGGAGATGCCACCGTGAGACAGACGCGAGTGCTGGGGCATTCACAACATCCCTCCATAAGTCACTTTGGGAGCAAACAGAGTGTTATTTGGGAAAGAAAAGCATTTCCCCGCTATATTAATGGAAACTGAGGCCGGCTGCCTAAGAGCAAAAGGGCTTTGCAGCAGTCACGCGTTGGCCTGAGCTGCTTTTAGAAGAACCTTGAGCATCTTCACAGGCTCATCCACGCTCAGACATCACCCAAAGTGGTTGTTTATTAGAGCTGCTGAGGTCGTGCATGGAATCTGCGCTGATTTGCGCGATAAACCTGTCCGGTAAGTGAGTGGTTGGTGCTGGGTGCCAGCAGATGGGGGTTTTTTACTGCTCCTTGATGGCTCGGGTTTTGGGGGGGGTTTTTTTTTTTTTTTATGTTGCCTTTTAGAAAGAAAGCAAGGAAGGCCAACGCAGCAAATCAGTCGGGGTGAACATTTCGTCTGAAATATATATCTATAGAGATATATGCACACACAATTCACACACCACGGCTGCTGTAATAGGAGCCGAGTATCCACCGGTAACGTACATGACAAGTAATTAATATACCATAAACCAGCGCTGCGATACACGCTCTACCTCCTCCTTTATGGCACGGTAAATTAAACCTTTTAGCTATCTGCAGGTTTAACATTAATTAAAGTTTTACCGACCGGTTAAGGGTGTTCAGAGGAGTTATAAAATAAGATAAGCGCGTTTCTGACCGGCTCGCTTGTAGCCGCTTGACTGCCGATTCCTCGGGCGATGCATCTGCCTTGGCTCTTGATGCTGAACGGCAGGTGAGCATCGCCTTGAATTCAGACCTGTGCTTGCTGGGTTGGGGCTTTCCAGGACTGCGTGTTACTCTACGGGCGCCATCAAGGGCATGAAGGGCCAGGTTTAAAAGCTTTAGCCACGGGCTGAAGCTAAGGTGTGTGTCTGAATGAGTCTGAAGCTGGTGGGGATGCGTGCCCCAGGCAGCAGGAGATGTCACCTTGATGCTGCGGCAGGAGGTGGCCAAGGCATGTTGTGCTTGGGGGTTGTCACCTAAACACAGGGGTTTGAACCATCTGCCTGCTTGCTGCCATCTGGGGTCACCTGGGGTGCCCTGGGGACCGTGTGAGCATCCTTGTAGAGCACGGTGGAGACCCATTGCACTGGAGGTTTAGGTACTAAATGGAAACGCAGGCACTAGTGGAGGGTGATCTTAGGGTGTGTGTGAGCTGAAACGCTTGCTCTGCCTCGCTCTGTGCTGGGAGAGCGATGGGATGCAACTCAGGCATCTTCAGTTGGACCTGCAGCTTAACCATCGTGTTTTCATCGCACCGCTTCCTCCCATGCAAACCAGAGAAAAACCCGCTTGTGCAGGAGAAAAATCAGGTACCACTAAATCACGGTTGAAAAAAAAAAAAAATCTGATTTGGCTCCGAACGCACAAACCCCCGCGCTCGCTGCAGGACCGCCCGCCTGCAGTTTGCAGCAAGCCATTAAAAAAACTCGTGCCGGTTCTCCGAGCGAAGCCAGCTAGCTACCTGTGGTAAACTGGGCAAGGGCCGGCTGGCTCTCGTTGGCACCCCGGAGGGCGCTGACGGCGAGGTGGTAGCGGGCGCCGGGGCGCAGAGCCTGCAGGGAGTACTGGCTGAGGGGGGGCTGCAGGCGGAAGGTGGTCCTCCCCCCCTCCCCGTCTGCCAGCCCGTACTTCAGCAGGATGGCGTCCACCTTGGCACGTGGCGGCGTCCACTCCACAAAGGCCACCGTGTCGGAGACGTCCCGCACAAGGATCTGCGTTGGGCCGTCGATGACTGCGGAGCAAAAAACGGGCACCTGTTATTTTTGGGAAGGGTTGGACAGGGAAGGGTGGCGGCTTTGGGCATATCAAGCTTTGGGGGTGCTTCCACCCAGCCTTCGGAGCGGTCTGAGTTGGCAGAGAGGCGGCACAGGCAGCAGGCACAAGCCCTCGCCCTGAGATACTCAAGCAGTTTGGTCCTGGTGGGTCCCCAGTCCTTACCCGAATCTCCTGTCTCTTTCCTGACCGCCTCTCTGCTTGCTTGGGGATATGATTTAGTAGAGGGCAGGTACGGTTGGACTCGGTGACCTCAAAGGTCCTTTCCAGCCTAAGGATTCTATGATTCATTGATTTTTGTCCTGAGCTGTGGACGCAGCAGCTCTACCATCAATGACCATCCAGTACAGCTATAATGCAGCTCAAGCCCTTATCTTGAGCTGGTTATCGGCCACAATTCCTCCCTGGCTTTTACATGTGGCGTCTCCCAGGATAAAATTTCCTATGTCTAACCATGATCCCTTTGTTTGCCTCCTAGATAATTGCCATGTAAACATACAGCTCTCCCTTGTGCCCAGGTCTTTGAGCCATTCAAACTGTTTTTATCGCTGATCTCCTTCCACTCAATTTAGTCTTTTCTGAGTCTTTGCATCACTGGCAAAATTTATCAGCGAGGATGACACGTCTTTTGAAAGGTGTTGACAACGTGTTAAATAACGCGGGGCCAAGAACTGATCCGAGCATTGAGAGCTGAGGAACGCCTCTAGAAAATGTTCCTGCTTCGGTGCCAGCTCCTGGTTTGTCGTTAAGCTGGGGGATCAGCTCATGAAGTTGTCGACGTCTTAGCGCTGGGGAAAGAGGAGAAAACGCAGATGCTCTGGTGAGTCTTCATAACTAGCTGGGCGTGGGGCTACGGTGTGTGTCCAAAAATCCTCTCTGATAAGGGGGTTTTAGCTGAATTCATACAGTGAATTCATACTGGGAGACTATTTTAGGTAATTCTGCTTTCTTTTGCAGAGTCGGGCTCTTTCTTCCTCTGTATCCCCCAGTGCTCACCCTGTGAAAATCATGGGCTTAGGAGCAGGTGACGGGTGCTTTGAATCCAGCAGGACCTACCTGCTGTGTGGGCACACGGACAGGGCTTACGGGGCCCCTTTTATCACTTCCATGATCCCAAGGTGGGGAAACCCCCACTTTATCCTGTAATTCAGGCTATAGTGCATGCAAGTGCATCTGATGCACTCTGTGCATTGGAAAATGATGCTGTACAATAAGGATGTGCTGAACGCTGCACCCCAGAGGGCGAAGCCCTGGGTGAGATGCGCGGACAGGAATGGGAAGGATCAGGTTGGGTTAGAGAAGACTTATCATAGAATCATAGAATCATAGAATCACCAGGTTGGAAGAGACCCATCGGATCATCGAGTCCAACCGTTCCTATCAAACACTAACCCATGTCCCTAAGGACCTCGTCTACCTGTGCCTTAAACACCTCCAGGGAAGGCGAAACACCTCCAGGGAAGGTGAATGTCGCCTTGTCAGGGAACTGGGAGCAGTGAGGTGAGGTCTGGGAACCAAATACCAATGGAGAAGGGAGAATTACTTAATATTTAGGTAGGAGCTGGATGTCCAGCTTGGCCAGGACTAGGTCATGCTTACCCGAACCCTAAATCTCCAGCTATCTCATGTTGTCCAGGAATCACAGAATCATAGAATCACCAGGTTGGAAGAGACCCAGTGGATCATCGAGTCCAACCATTCCCATCAATCACTAAACCATGTCCCTCAGCACCTTGTCCACCTGTCCCTTAAACACCTCCAGGGAAGGGGACTCCAGTTCTCCTTAGCTGTGCAGTATGAAACCGCTTGAGCCTTCGCTGCTCCAGGCACAAGGTGTTGAGGCAGAGCAAGGATGACGGGGACAAAGCTATGGGAGTGCCGCAGAGAAAGGCAGACACGCCGGCGTGGGGACGCATTCACCGAGCAAAGAGCTGGGAATCCACCTCTCCGTCTGCGCTCCCCTGCAAAGGTCAACCACTGGGTTTGAAGTACCAGCCTCTCTTGTTACTTTTTTGCTGACTTGCTAAGGAAAGGAAGATTAGAGCCTGACCAGGAGATGTCTCTGTTAAGCCACGTCGAGCAGACTGGGGAGTCAAAGCAGGAGGAGAGATCTATGCCAAGGAAGCTCAGAGGTGCAGCCAGCTGCTGCTGGTGCAAGGATCCTCCCTTCGCTCTCACCGTTGCCTCAGATTAGCAGCCTGGAGAGAGCATCACCTCGTTATAACCCTCTGGCAGCAATTTAAATGCTGTTTCCGTTTGCAACAGCTCGGATGGAGGTAGATGTCTGCCTGGCAGACTGCAGTATATCTGGCGTGGGGGAGCCTTGTCTCCCCAGTGAGCTCTGCCCATCTCCGTGTCTCCTTCGGCGAGGAGAAGACCCCGTTGACTTTCCTTTAGCCTATGGGATGGACCAGTGAATGGCTTCTCCGATTAGGAGAGGACGCGCTGTTGCTCCTGGGTCCCTGCCCTGCTGCTTGGTTTGCCTGAATCGATGGGAGCAGAGGACATTTAGCGGCACAAAAGCAGGTGGGAGTTTTAATCTGTTACATATGAGTAGGCAATACATTTATAGACATGTTTCCTGGGGGAGTCCAGCCTCTGAAATGTGAGATTAGCCGAGAAGAGGAATTAGCTGGGTATATAATAAAAGCAGACCTGAGCCTTCGCTCCCAAGCCCATTAACCTCGACACGCTTTCTGTGCTCGCAGCGGCTCAGGAAGGAGAGGGACGAGATATCGCATGAAGAAGCTGTTGCTGGGGGGCACCTGTAGCTTGGGTAGCGCTAGTTTTATCCCCGTCCATGCTGCGTGGGGCTGCCGTCACTGCTGGGACCTTATCTGGGGACTAAGCCCAGGCAGGGCTCACTCACGGGTTGAGACGCTGTCGGAGGTGGGAGGGCTCCTGGCTTGTTCCTTGAGGGCCACCACGGTGACCGTGTACTCCTCCCCTGGCTTCAGCCCTGTCTGGTTGAAGGTGGTGACGGTGCTGGGGAGCTGGGCAATGACGCCGCCCTCGTTGTTCTGCCAAGGAATGGAAACAGGCGTTAAAGAGACAACAGAAAAAAAGGTGTTTAGAAGGGACGGATGCGTGGAGAAGAGGTATCCCCAGCATCTCATCCTTCCATGCCCACCTCCGAATTGTATCCTTGCTTGGTCATGTCCCACTGTGGAGGTGCAGAAACCCAAGGTGAAGTCACCCACCAAGTGTGGAGGACCCATGTTGCTGGGCTGAGAAATGCTCCCTATCCCTTCCTTCAGCCTCACCCCCGTACCCCTTCACCACTTCTGTCTTTGCAATCTGTGAATCTCCTGTTCTCCAGAACAGGAAAGATGATAAAACCAAAACCCGGGCTGGGACTCCTTGTCTCTGTCATTCAGATGCCAGGAACCTCCTGCAGTTCATAAATAGGTATGAAACTCTAAAGTCTTTATTTTCATAGACTCATAGAACAACGAGGTTGGAAGAGACCCACCGNCCCAGAGGGCGAAGCCCTGGGTGAGATGTGTGGACAGGAATGGGAAGGATCAGGTTGGGTTAGAGAAGACTTATCATAGAATCATAGAATCATAGAATCACCAGGTTGGAAGAGACCCATCGGATCATCGAGTCCAACCGTTCCTATCAAACACTAACCCATGTCCCTAAGGACCTCGTCTACCTGTGCCTTAAACACCTCCAGGGAAGGCGAAACACCTCCAGGGAAGGTGAATGTCACCTTGTCAGGGAACTGGGAGCAGTGAGGTGAGGTCTGGGAGCCAAATACCAATGGAGAAGGGAGAATTACTTAATATTTAGGTAGGAGCTGGATGTCCAGCTTGGCCAGGACTAGGTCATGCTTACCCGAACCCTAAATCTCCAGCTACCTCATGTTGTCCAGTCATCACAGAATCATAGAATCACCAGGTTGGAAGAGACCCAGCGGATCATCGAGTCCAACCATTCCCATCAATCACTAAACCATGTCCCTCAGCACCTTGTCCACCTGTCCCTTAAACACCTCCAGGGAAGGGGACTCCAGTTCTCCTTAGCTGTGCAGTATGAAACCGCTTGAGCCTTCGCTGCTCCAGGCACAAGGTGTTGAGGCAGAGCAAGGATGACGGGGACAAAGCTATGGGAGTGCCGCAGAGAAAGGCAGACACGCCGGCGTGGGGACGCATTCACCGAGCAAAGAGCTGGGAATCCACCTCTCTGTCTGCGCTCCCCTGCAAAGGTCAACCACTGGGTTTGAAGTACCAGCCTCTCTTGTTACTTTTTTGCTGACTTGCTAAGGAAAGGAAGATTAGAGCCTGACCAGGAGATGTCTCTGTTAAGCCACGTCGAGCAGACTGGGGAGTCAAAGCAGGAGGAGAGATCTATGCCAAGGAAGCTCAGAGGTGCAGCCAGCTGCTGCTGGTGCAAGGATCCTCCCTTCGCTCTCACCGTTGCCTCAGATTAGCAGCCTGGAGAGAGCATCACCTCGTTATAACCCTCTGGCAGCAATTTAAATGCTGTTTCCGTTTGCAACAGCTCGGATGGAGGTAGATGTCTGCCTGGCAGACTGCAGTATATCTGGCGTGGGGGAGCCTTGTCTCCCCAGTGAGCTCTGCCCATCTCCATATCTCCTTCGGTGAGGAGAAGACCCCGTTGACTTTCCTTTAGCCTATGGGATGGACCAGTGAATGGCTTCTCCGATTAGGAGAGGACGCGCTGTTGCTCCTGGGTCCCTGCCCTGCTGCTTGGTTTGCCTGAATCGATGGGAGCAGAGGACATTTAGCGGCACAAAAGCAGGTGGGAGTTTTAATCTGTTACATATGAGTAGGCAATACATTTATAGACATGTTTCCTGGGGGAGTCCAGCCTCTGAAATGTGAGATTAGCCGAGAAGAGGAATTAGCTGGGTATATAATAAAAGCAGACCTGAGCCTTCGCTCCCAAGCCCATTAACCTCGACACGCTTTCTGTGCTCGCAGCGGCTCAGGAAGGAGAGGGACGAGATATCGCATGAAGAAGCTGTTGCTGGGGGGCACCTGTAGCTTGGGTAGCGCTAGTTTTATCCCCGTCCATGCTGCGTGGGGCTGCCGTCACTGCTGGGACCTTATCTGGGGACTAAGCCCAGGCAGGGCTCACTCACGGGTTGAGACGCTGTCGGAGGTGGGAGGGCTCCTGGCTTGTTCCTTGAGGGCCACCACGGTGACCGTGTACTCCTCCCCTGGCTTCAGCCCTGTCTGGTTGAAGGTGGTGACGGTGCTGGGGAGCTGGGCAATGACGCCGCCCTCGTTGTTCTGCCAAGGAATGGAAACAGGCGTTAAAGAGACAACAGAAAAAAAGGTGTTTAGAAGGGACGGATGCGTGGAGAAGAGGTATCCCCAGCATCTCATCCTTCCATGCCCACCTCCGAATTGTATCCTTGCTTGGTCATGTCCCACTGTGGAGGTGCAGAAACCCAAGGTGAAGTCACCCACCAAGTGTGGAGGACCCATGTTGCTGGGCTGAGAAATGCTCCC